>CAMOHE010029999.1:0-12613 GCA_946598075.1 Artocarpus hirsutus | reverse complement strand
GGTTTAAGAAAAACTTAACATTCCATAAACCTTGTATTATCTCTATGGGCAGTAGCTCTTTCTTGAAATTCTGGGATTAGATGAAAATGAATTTTATAAATTAGCTTACATATTTTAAAAGTAGACATCCTAAGCTTTCCAACGAGCTATCATGAGCCTAAATCGTAGTTATATTTTATTTTCTATGAATTTTTCAATTCTCGGGTTGAAAACTAGTAAACCTACCAATGACAGTATACCACCCGTCTACCTTAAGTAAACCATCCAATAACCCATGTGCTAATTGTAGATAGTGAACTTAACTTTGTTCAACTTCTAATCCCTGATTGTCTTGCAACCTTTCCAAGACCATCCTAAGTGATTTATGAATCTTATTAGAAACTAGAATATATAGATTTATACTTAATTCATTTGTGGATGTGGTTACATGTTGTGCTTTAGTTTTAATTGTCCTTATGCACACTTTAGGATCAAAGGTGTGTGGAGCTTACATTAAATATTCAGAGATTAAAAGATTGTTGTGAAGCTTGGAAGGTAGGGATTCTATTACTCATCTTTTGTGAGGTTTTTATGGAATTAAAATTGATTGTTTTACCACAAGATATATATATTTATGTTGAACTGCTATGATATTAGAATTACAAATGAAACTATGATATGAACTCGCCCTGTATTGATTAGCGAGGAACATAATGAATTAACATATGTTGTTATAAGTTGAGAAGCATGGTTAGGAAGATTGACTCTTTAAATGATGATTAAATATTGAGAAAATAGTGAAACGTGAAGAGGGTGGCGGTTACGTCCTTGGGCATGAATACCCTAAAAGGTAAAATAGGGGGAAGGTGATGACGCTTCCTTGGGTCGAAAGTCCCAGAACGCACTGTACAGGAATCGACTTGGTGAGGATCGAGGCTTGATGTGCCCTCACCAGAATACCCTCGGAATGTTTGGAGGGTGGCCAAGCACGCCCATTTGGGTTTCGATAAGTTGAGTAATACTTAATGTAATGTGGATATCTAGGAATAATGATGAATGGGAATATTGTATATATGTATATGAAATTTGGTAATTATTAACTATGGTATCCATGGAATATGATCATAATCAATCTCATAATTTGAATAATGATGAAAACTAACTAACCATGCAGGTTTTAATGTGGCAATGAATAAAACCTTAAGGTGAGTAATGATTTTTCCTACTAAGCATGTTGTCGCTCATTCCCTGATATGTTCATCTTTCCAGGACTCACTAAGTGTGAGGTGGCTATAAGAAAAATAGTTGGAAAAGCTATGTAGCTATATTACGTCGGAATTACTTTGAATGCAAAGAATGATCTTCATGATAATGTAAGCATCCATTTTTAGTTTATGTGACTGTATTAAGATTTGTTGAGGGTTGAAATGATGATGATGACAGTTGTATATTATTAAAATTTAAGGTCCTACATTAAACTGTAGTTTATTTATTTGTTTATGTTTTTATTTTAATTTGAGAGTCTCTATTTAAGTCCCGGACGAATTACTTTGATGATTTATATTTATTTTCTAATCTTTATTTTATTTAATAAAAACTATTAACCTCCACTTAGGGGCGTTACATGCTCATGCTCCTCCCAAGTCTTAGAGTAGACCAAGATATCGTCGATAAACATGATCATGAACTAATCCAAATAAGGCCCAAATATCCTATTCATTAGGTCCATGAAAGCTGCCGAAGCATTTATCAATCCAAACAGCATCACCAAAATCTCGAAGTGTCCATACCAGGTCCTAAATGTTGTTTTGGGGATGTTTTCTTCCTTAATCCTAAGCTGGTGGTATCCCAATCGCAAATCTATCTTCGAGAAGTACCGCGAGCCTCCCAACTGATCAAACAATTTATCAATCCTAGACAGTGGATACTTGTTCTTCTCGGTGGCTCGATTTAGTTGTCGATAGTCTATGCATAGCCTGAGGGTTCCATCATGCTTCTTAGCAAACAAAACCAGTGCTCCCCACAGTGATGTACTATTTCAGATGTATCCCTTATCAACAAGTCCTTGAAGTTGCTTCCTGCCAGCGCCATCTGGTAAGGTGCTATGGAAATCGGTGCTATGCCCAGAAGCAACTAAATACCAAATTCGATCTCCCAATGTGGTGGTAGTCCCGGCAACTCATCAGGGAAGACATCTTCAAATTCATCCACCATTGGGATTGCTATATTTCTTCTTGATGCATAGGGTTCTCCTTCTAGGTTCATGATGAAAGCATTGCAGGCTAGGTTCTTCCGTCCTCTGAGACATGTCTTCATGAGATGCTCACTCATTATTCGATCATTACCACCCTAGTAGATGATCGTCGTCCTCCTATCAGACACTAGGGTCACTTTCCTAAGTTAGCAGTTTACAACTGCATTATATCTGGACAACCAGTCCATCCCTATGATTACATCATATGAACTCATGGGGATTACAATCAAATCATTTTTCAGAATCTCATCCCCAATCTTTATTTTACAAGCTTTACATACACAATTCACACACACCCATCCCAAAGGTGAGGCTATAACTAAGGGTTCATCAAATTCTTCTACTTTTAATCCCAAGGCATGTACAGAAGAGCTTGAAATGAGAGAATGTGTGGCACCCGTATCAAACAATAAATGTGCTAAGGACTGAGAAACTAGAATCATACCATCAACGATCATGTTACTGGTCTAGCATCCAAACTCCCTAATGTCATGGTGTAAACCTGAACCGAAGCTTTTCCTTTTCCTCTACCAATATTACTAGGTCCTGGATTAGCCGGCCAATATTGCTGCGATGAAGATGAATGCATGCTAGCTGTACTCGGTGCTCGATACTAAGGGGCATTGCCCTAGAAGTTCTGTGGCTGATGTCCTGGCACTGAATATGACAATTGCTGGGGAGGGAACTGATGGAACTGAAGTTGAGGGAATTGTTGAGGCTGTGGTAGGGTCTAAGGCTAAGGCTAATGACTAGCTCCTTCTCTGGCCTGAAGTCCTAGATGAGCACTCCTAACTGAGCAGTTGCTCTTGATATGTCCCGGCTGTTGGCAATAATAGTAATGGAAGCTATAGGGATTGCTGCGCCTACTGCTAGATGAACTGCTGCTTCTATTATTAACATTACCCTGTTAGCTCTTCCCTTGTGTTGGACGACTGCTGGTGCTCCTCCTGCCACTCCTTTGTGGTCCTTTGGACATCCTTGCTTGATCCTCACAATATTGGAATTAGTTGCTTTTCATAGATATTGTTGCTGACACAAGCTCTTCGAAATTCCTAAGTCGCAAGGCAACCACCTATCGTCTAATAGAAGCCTTAAGTCCATCTTAGAATTTGATGCACTTCTCATATTTTGATGCCACTACAAATGGAGCAAACCTGGCCAACTCATTGAACTTTGCCTCGTACTCCCGAACTGACACGTCACCTTGTTACAACCTATAGAATTCAGCCACCTTCTAGTCTCTATATCCTTGTAGAAAGTAGCGGTCATAAAATAGCTCCTCGAACCTGTCCCAGCTAATGTTTCCATTCTTCTCCAGGCGCTTAGCTTGTTTCCACCAAGTATTAGCACCACCTTTCAATTTATAAGCCCCAAACTCCATACGATACTCTGCTGGCATGCCGAGGGTATCCAAATGTTTCATAATCGAATCTAGCCAATATGCAGCTACTTGCGGGTCCCCTTTTTTGTCTAAGGTCGGAACAGATGCACACCGAAACCCCTTAAAATACGCATGCTGATGATTGGCCTCGAAATCCTCTAATCTTGCTCTTGCTGCCATCTGTTGGAATGCAGAAAACATGACCCTTATCATGCTCTCATCATTTCCAAACTCGGCGTCTGTTGTCGAACGACATCTAGGAGCCATTCTCACACTTTTGAAAACAAAATTTTAGACTGTCAGTGGTATTTCATTGTCGTACCTATGTGTGCACAATTCTCAAAGTTCATAATCTTGTACTTTGATACCATTCTGTCACGTCCCGAAGTACGGGAGGTGACGTGGCAGGTTGATTAAGTTAAATTAAAGGAAATTTAATTTAAAACACAAGTCAAAAAATTTGGTTAATTAAGAAATAATGATAATTTAAAATCCTTTTTAAACAAATGTTTACAATAATTAAACAAATAAGATAAAAACAAGATGAAATAAAATAATAGAGAAAGAGAGATTAAGTATTGGGTCTCACTGACCCACAACTTGTGCACACACATAGTAGCGACAATATTAAATTACAACCATAGTCCAAAATAAAAGTGAAAGTTAAAGTTATACAAGCCTTGATTATCTTATAATACAAATCACTTCCTTGGTTCTTCTGCTACTTGCAGGTCTGGTCAACGGACTTTTTTTCGATCCTAAGTTGAAATCCACTAAGAGGGGGAAAGATTTTAAATCAAATAAAAAGTGAGTGAAAGGCTCAATAGGACTATGCTTTAAAAACAGACAAAAAAAATTGAAATAAAATTTTACCTTAAAGAAAACAAAGTTAAATAGATAAATTCATTTAAAAAAATTTTATTGAGAACAATTCGTCTAGAAAGTACCTTTTATCTTTTTTGGGCAAACCATAATATTCACCATCGAAGTGGCCTACTTGGGTTTCGGGACCTGCCCCTAAGTTCGTACACTATACGACCCGATCTCTAATATGGCATCATGCCCATATATATATATATATTTATAATAATTAGAATTTCATTGATCAAGTATTTCACTTACATTCATTATTAGGTTTATTATGAAAACCACCTCAATCTACTGTTCATGAAATCAGTCGATAAAATCCTTTTTCAATCATTCGTTGAAAACATTTTGATAAAAATCCTTTTTTTAGGCCAAAAACATTTAAAGTCTAGGCTACCAAGAGGAGGGGGGTAGAAGTCCTAGCTTGATGCTCATGCCGATGTACCACACTACAGTCCTAGCCTACTATACGTTAGCTCCGTAGAAACTCGAACAACCTTAAATATGTAAACCGAGTCTATCAGTATCTAACTTAAGACATCCTATGTCCTTAATTATCTCATGGTGTCCTAGTGTGCCATTTGAGTTTATAAAATCATATTATATTTGTTAAAATCTAAATCGAGGTTCAAAACAATGAAAACAGGTGAAAAATGACAAATTTTTACTATACCCAGTCAGCCTGCCGGTCTCCCTGGTTCAGCCTGCCAAACTATGCAGTTCGGTTTGCCGACAAACCTGGCCTGGTCGACTGAACTTGGAGGTCGTATAAATCCGGCCTATCGAACTCATGAATCCGGCCTACCAAATATGAACTTTAGCTTGTTGAATTGGAAAATTTAGAAATTTTCAAGCACGGGTTTCGACATACCCAAGCCTGAATCCTCATTTCAACATATTTGTTTCTCAGTTCTTAAGCATAGGGAACATCTATAGATGATAGAAAAAAGTTATAAAACACTTTTAGATTAATTTAAATAAGGTTTGCACACAAATTTTGAATAATTGCAAAAATAGAGAAAAATAAAGAAAAATGAAAAATCTTGGTTTAAATCTGTTTTTCTTCAAACGAAGCTTAAATTCTAGTTATCCAAAGTTCCTCTAACTTAGATTAAAGGTTTTCTAAGCTTATATGAGCTTAGATTTCAAAATACAAAGAAAATTGAAAAATTTAGAAAAGTTTTAAAATTTAAAAACTAACCTCAAATCAAAGCATTAAATCGTGTTTTTGATTAGCCAAATGCATTCCCGAGCTTCCAATCCGCTAAATACCGAAGCTTGGGCATGATTTTTGAAGCAAAAATTAAGAGAAAGAGGGAGAGGAAGAGAGAGACAATGAGAGGGAAAGAGAGAGACAAGAGAATGAGAGAGAGAGGGTGAGCATGAGAAAGTGAGGAAGAGGAAGAGAAGAGAGAAACAAATAGAGAGGAGAGGTGAGAAAAACCGAGAGAGAAAATGATGTACCACCCACGGTTTTCAAAAAGGACATGGTTGGTATTTGATAAATTGTTTTGTTTCAAAATTTAAAATAACAAATTAAAATAATTAAGAGTAATTAAAAATCATTAAATTAATAAAAAATAACATTAATTTAGAAATTTCACAAAATAATCAGATTAAGTTTAAAACATTCATTATGGCATACTAATCCACCATTTTACACACTAATAATATTTAATTAATTTTGGGGCGTTACATTAATATAGAAGCTAGAGTCAAAAAAATAAAGTAATCATTGCGAAGTCAAAAATCTAAAAAAAAAATCTTTTGCATGGAAGGAAAAATAGCATTTTCATTCTTACATAAGAATGAACATATTATATTAAATATCTCGATAAATGCATAATTTCACATAATTTTGTATCATTCTTCCTTATATTTATTTCATTAGTTTTTATGTTTTCTAGTGTTTTTATCGTGATTTTGTATTTTGTAGGTGTTTTAAGGTAATGAGATAGAAATGGATGAAAAAGGGAAGATTTGGAGTACAATATTGTAAATAGTCATTTTAGATGTCAACTGGGGGCCAAAGTTGGATTTTTAAAAATTTAGGGACAAAATCGGCATTGTTGACTCGCTGCCACATTGTTGGGGTTGTGCTCGGTGCCGTTTGTTGAGGAATAGATCCTTGGTGGTTGGCAAATATGCTTGGCAAAATTCACTAGGATGCATGATATTGACCCCAAAGAGCTCAATTAGTCTGATTGAGGTGCTCCACAGGGCTCATGCGGGTTGCGATGTAAGTTATCATCTCCATGGGTAAGACACATGCTCGGGTCAGATTATTAGAACCTACAAAAAGACAACCACTTGCCACAAAAAGCCTCCAAATGGCAGCATTTTTGCCATCAAATAGAGGCTAATCCGTCAGCAGAGACCATGACACATGTCACCTGCCCTCTGACAGGCCTAGATATGACACACGGGTCATGAGTAAAATCCACCTAACACCCGGTTCGAGTGGCAGCCTATAAATAGAATGCATTTACTATAGCTCGAGGCTAACATGCTCTTCGCCAACTAATTAGATCCCATACTCTACCGAGCAGCACCTGCTTTGAGCATTAGAGTGTCCTTGTCTGGCACCACATCGTTGTTGCCCCTTTTACCTCTGAAGAGTCCCTCCTCTTATTGCAGGTACTTCTAAGCAGGCCAAGACAAGCAGAGAAAGGATGCTTTAACACCGTGTGTAGCCGCACGTGGTATTGATTCACCACCACATATTGGTAAGCATCAACATTTTGCTACTAGAAGGAGAACGCCTATGCCTTCACTTGAAACCATCAGCCACAACTCTTCTTGCAACCTAAACATGGTGACAAGAGGCAAAACCAGAGATGAAGGTGCCTAATAGGGAGGTCAGGTGAAGGAAAAACCAAAACTAGAACCCGAACATACCATGAGGACTCCCCTAGGCTACTAGATCCTAGTTCGGGGGCCAGGGTAGCGCTGCTAGGACCAAATTGATAGACAACCTGGTCGCCCAGGATCTAATCCGAGAACTCCGAGATGCTATTAGAATACTGACACAACAACTTGCTCAGCAATAGGCACAACGTCAGGTGGCTCTTGTCTTCCTTCCCCCAACCTAAATAGACCAAGTTAGGGGTAAAGCAGGATGGGGGGCTGAAGACTACCATGAAGCTGATTCCAAGCACTCCAGGCAATCCACTCATGGGGTCTCAACGAACAACCGACTTGTTAGAGAAGGCTGACTTGGCCCTCAGGGTGGCCGGGGACAATCACCATAGGGCTCTCAAGCATCAGTGTTTGATCAGCTTAGGCACCAAGGAGAAGTTCAGTAAGATAGATAACTTGGAGGAGGCGACAGGTTAAGGATGGAGCCTTGTAGAGAGTAAAACTGCCCAAAGATACCAACAGCTATCAATTCTGGGAACTACAGTGGCAGATCGACCAAATATGCAACAACAGGTTCGGGTTGGACGAAGGTGGCATGCCGAACCCAACATTTACCGATACCATCATGTAGGTCCCCATGCCTCTGAAGTTCAAGGTCCCACAGATCAAGGTTTACGACAAGACGACTAATATAGATGGGCACGTGGAGCTATACCAAGGTTATATGCTACTTAAAAATGCCAGTGATGTAACCATGTGCAAAGCCTTTTCACTTACAATAACTAGCCCTGCTCGGCAATGGTTCAAGCATTTAGAGTCGGGCACCATTACAACTTTTCACCAATAATTGGATGCCTTTTCTTCTACATTCTCTATGACCATGATGAGGAGAAAAGAAATAACTCACCTCTACGCCATCAAGCAAGGGGATGGGAGTGTCAAGGATTATATTAACCATTTCACCTGAGCAACACTGGAGGTGAGACACATTGAAAACGAGACCTAAAGCATGCCTTCACAGAGGGACTCTGAGATAGGAATCTAACTTGGTCACTTACCTTCGAGCAACCGACCACCTTCTCCTAGATGCTCGGATAAGTAGAGAAATATGCTGATGTGACCAAGTACATGAAAAGCTGCTGAGATAGTGAAGGAAGTAGTAACGGTAGCCAAAAAAGAAAGAAACAAAAATCCCCATCGAAACAGCCCGTTGCTGAGCAGAACAAGAAGCAAAAGAAGGAGAAATAGAAGACCGAGAAGACCAAGTGCCAACCTAGAAGTTCCAGAGCTATACACCCCTGGCCACCAACATTGACAAAGTGTTGGCCCAGGTGAGTGGTAGGAATTTGTTGGTAGATCCATCCAAGCTAAAGGGAAGCAAGGCCAAGAGGGATCAGAACAAATATTGTAATTTTCATAAAGACATGGGACACAACAGTTGCGACTACGTTCAGCTCAAGGACTAAATCAAAAGACTAGTCTAAGACAGGCATTTGCAGGAATTCATAGAACAAGTCCTAACTCCTAGTTCCACAGCTAGGAGGAATGATCAGCCGACCAAGGATGCATAGACTCGATCACTCAACGAGGGTGGGAACCCCTCAGAAGCCCCGAATATTATTCATAAAATCTTTGATGGGCTTGTTACCGGGGACACCTTAAGTGGATGGCAAGCTTATGCCTGGGAGGTTCAATTGGTCAAGAGGGGCGACCTCATGAATATGTCTAAACATATCAATAAGATCTACCGATAAGAAGATGCCTTTATCACCGTCACTGAGGAGGAAGTAGATAAAGTTGTTCATTTGCATAATGATGCCCTTGTATGTGAACTCCACATCGCCAATAATATTGTCTAACGAGTACTAATTAACAATGGCAGTTCAGCTGACATTCTTTTCAACCAGACCTACGATAAATTAAAGATCAATAACGTCGCTCTTATCTCGGTCCAAACACCATTGTAAAGTTTTACTAAAGAATGCATCCAAGCAGTCAGAAAGGTCAACCTACTAGTCACTTTCGGAGAAGGGCCTACTCAGGTAACACACATTGTCGACTTTCTCGTCATCGACAAACCCTTTCAATATAACATCATTATTGGGCAACCAACCTTAAATGCCCTAAAGGCCGTGGTCTCCACCTACCATCTTGTAATGAAGTTTCTAACAGAGAATGGGTTCGGAGTCATCTTATAGCGGCAGAAAGATTCTCAAGATTGTTATGTAAATGCTATCAAAAAGGCTTCAGCTTGGCAATTGAGCATCTCAGCTATCTATAAGGTCAATGAGATACTGCTTCCCATCGAGTAGAAGCCAAAGATGCTATTTGACTTAGACCCTTGACTCTTGGAAGAAGATGTGAGAGCCACATCAATGGAGGAGTTGGTGTCATACAACCTGGACCTCGAACATCCCAACCGAATGGTCTAACTCGATTCCTAGCTGGGACCTGAGATTCGAGCCTACCTAGAGAAGTTCTTTATGAAATATCGGGATGTATTTGCATGGTCCTATGAAAACATGCCAGGCAAAGACCCTAGTGTCATCTGCCATCATCTCAACGTTTGGTCTGAGCACAAACTGATCATTCAAAATAAAGAGCCTTTAATCCAGAGAGGTATGCCGCTATCAACATGGAGGTGCAAAAGTTTCTAAAGGTTGGGTTTATCCAAAAGGTTACATACCCATAATGGCTAGCGAGTGTAGTCCTTGTCAAGAAAGCCAATAGGAAATGGCGGGTCTGTATTCACTACATCGACCTCAACAAGCCCTACCCCAAGGACTGCTTCCCACTTTCGAGATAGATCAGCTCATAGACGTGACAATTAGACATAAGCTATTGAGTTTTATGGACGCCTACTCCTGCTACAACCAGATCAAGATGGCCGAGAAAGATCAAATTAAAACTATCTTCACCATGGACCAAGGGCTTTTCTGCTACATGGTCATGCCCTTTGGATTGAAGAATGTCGGAGCAACCTACCTGCACTTGGTGAACAAGATGTTAACTCGGCTGATCGGCAAGACCATGGAGGTGTATGTGGATGACATGCTCGTCAAATTGGTCTGAGCAGTGGACCACATCGCCGATCTTTGAGCAAGCTTTGACATTTTCCAGGAATACGGAATGAAACTTAGCCTAGCCATGTGTGCATTCGGTGTTGGCTCAAGCAAGTTTTTTGGATTCATGGTGAATCAAAGAGGGAAGAGGTCAACCCGGCTAATGCCCAAGCTATAATTGACATGCATTCTCCCTGCACAAAAAGAGTGAAAAGAAGTGAAAAAACATATATATGATTAAGAAGTGAAATAAGAGTGAAAGAAGTAGGAAAAATATACATGTAAAATGGAAATCAAGGTAAGAAGAAATTAAGCTTAAAGAGTAGAAGAGAAAACAAAAGTATGACGGTGCTAATTAAATTTTCTACATAAGCATGTGTTTGTGCAAAAGAAAAGTAAAAGAAAATGAAAAGAATGATAAGTAGAGATTGCACTAAAAATATGGACTCATTAGCAAAGAATTTTAAAAGAGAGAAAATAATTAATACAAATTGATGTATAAGGTATTAGACAATAAAAGGACCATTTGTACTAAACTTGGACGATTGGATATAAATCAAATGAAAAGAGAATAAACTTGAACCATTGGATTGTTTCAATAGAAGGTTGAAGAACAAAAATTATTCCCTCTTTTATATATACTTGATAGATTATAAATATTTAAAAAAAGAACCTTTGACATTGACTTCATTTGTGTGAGAAAAGTGTAAATGACATGATTTAGAGGGACCCGACAAAGTCACGAGGTTACACTTTTGGTGTTAATTAAAGAAATATTATTTTTTAATATTCTTGACTACATAAATACCACTTTATTTTTTTAATGTATCTTTTTTAAAAATTACAAAGGTAATTTTAAAATTTAAAAGTTATAAAGGTAATTTTAATTACATGATAACACCTCCTAATTTAATTTTTTTAATATATCTTTTTTTAGAAATTTTAAAGCTACTCCTAAGATTTAAAAAACATATTTTAATCTCACCCCACCATATTTTATGGACAAAACAAGTAGAGAAAAAAGACAAAATAAAATTACATGTTTTAAATTTTTTTAAACATTTAACAAATATAAAATTAAAAAAAATCTAAAATGTGTGTTTTTTTAGTGTTTAAAATAGTTTTTTTTTTTTTTGAGATTTCTATCAAGAAAAAATATTTTTTTCAAAATAAATTAATCTAATTAAGAATATTTTTGTTTATTTTTCTTATGTTTTCATTAATAAAATTAAAACACGTCTTTTGAGTTTAAACGATGCTTTTGCTATTTTCGAGAAAGGTAAATTATAAAAATAAGTTGACAACTAAAAGTTTAAAGTAAAAAATCAAATTTACAAAATCGAAGTGGGGTTATACTCCCCACTTTCTAACATGGCAAAATCACACTTCTCCATACAAAAGAATAGTAGATTTTTTCCTATTTTGTGTTCATTTATTTCTACATACATTTCATAGTCCCTTATCAAGCTTAATTAGCGGTGACAGAAGGAAGCTTGCCACAATCATAATGAATAAGACCAGCAAGCTTGAGGAAATGGAATTTGTAAAATATGACATCCTTGAAGAGCTTTGTAGCCCATGAAGAACCTCCATCTTGCACCAACCCTGACATATACAATCCCGTGATCAACCATACAGGGTGCGCAACCTTCTTTCTTCAACATAATTCACTAATGCTCTAGTATATAGAGAAATCAGCGATAAAAAATGACAAATACTAATAATCCTCGAGCACTTACACATTAATTGGACCACAAATGCGCAGATGTACCAACTTACGAATATTGATAACACTATAACTCTTTGCCAAGAAGGATAATTCTAGTTATTTTACCTTCTATGCAGGTTTCAAAGTTTGATAGGTTGGACTTCAAACTATGTAACACTCCAAAGTTAATTAAATAGAATTAGAATGTTAAATGGTGAATTAGTGTGCCATGATAAGTGTTTTAAACTTAATTTGATTACTTTGTGGAAACCTTGTGTTAATTACTTTTTGATGATTTTTAATTGTTCTAAATTGTTTTTGATTGTTAATTTAAGTTTTAATAAAACAATTTGATTTGAAAACAGTGTGTAGTTGCTCACAGCTTTGTGCAACTACTTTTCTCTCTCTCCTTCTATTTATTTCACTTTCTCTCTCTCTCTTCATTTCTCTCGTTCACTCTCTCTCTCTTCTCTTCCCTTCTCTCGGGTTCTCTCACCCTCTCT
>CAMOHE010029997.1:0-40260 GCA_946598075.1 Artocarpus hirsutus | reverse complement strand
GTTCGAACTAAAATTTTTTAATATGAATCACTTTTATATATGAATGAGGCTCGAATCTTACAATAAAAAAAACATATTCAAATCCAACTCTTTAGAAGTGCCGTTTTTCTTATCAAACATGGTTTACAAAGCGTTAAAAACCCTCTTATGTAAGAAAATTAGATAATACGTCCATCTTAATACAAGAAAGTTAGAAAATTAGACCCTCTTTCCCCAAAAATTTTTTGGTATTTGAAAAAATAATGCAAGTTTTATGGTCGTCAGTAAATGGACATTCTTTCAGACCTTTTCTTATCAAAAAGAAAAGTAAATAAATGTTTGGGCTAATTCCTTTTTACCTCTCTAACTATTCTCTTTATCACATTTTTTTCCTCCAAACTTCAAAATATTACAAACCACACAATCATTTATTGAAAATTTTCATGTTTGGTCCTTCGATAAAGGAAAAAAAAACTAAAAACTCAACGAATTTATTATTGTGGCCTCTTATTTTGTTAGAATAAATTTTAACCACACATCTTATTAGCTAACGAGCTCATGTAAAAAACTAGCATGTAATAAAGAGCATTATTTTTTCCTTTTTTTTAATTTATTCACCCTAAAAAAAAGTTAAAAATTTTATTTGGGAGTTATTTGGCTAAAGTCTCCTTCATTGACCAAACCAGGCATGTGAGTCATATGATGTTCTCCTTCCGTCGAGTTTTTTAATGATTTTGTGAGGGAAACACCAAGGTAGGACTTTGTGATAGATCAGAATATCATTGCATTTTAAAATTTATGAGCGAAAACGGAAAGAGGTGCATAGTTTGGAGGCCAAAAATAGAAATTGATACTTTGTTTCAAATTCCAGATTAGTGGGGAAATTTTGGATTGTCGAGATTTATAATTTATCAAAGAAGAAAATTGAAGGGGAAAAAAAGAGAGGAAAGAAAAGACATCTAATTGTGAAGGAAACAACAGAGAGGGGAGAGACAAAACATGAATTAAAGAATGCATGAAGGGGCCCCAAAACCAAGTTAAGATTAGTGAACGAAAAAGAAAGAAGAAACCTACCTAACCCACCATATCCTAATTGCAAAGAAGTGTTTAGCATAATTGTTAGAACCATTAGTTAAAACTGTAAACACTGTAACATGTGAGAGTTTTACATTGTAGTAATTTTTTTGCTTTTTATTGTAACATGTAAGCTTTATTGTAACCCACCATATAATTAGTTATATCCTAATTGCAAAGAAGTGTTTAGCATAATGGTTAGAACCATTAGCTAGAACTGTAAACACTGCAACATGTGAGAGCTTAATATTGTAATAATTTTTTTGCTTTTTATTGTAACATGTAAGCTTTATACTGTAGTAATATTTTTGCTTTTACTGTAACATAAGAGCTTTACTAAGTAAAGCTCCACTGAAAAGTTGGTTCCTAACGGAAAAGTTGGATGAAACTAGCTAATGTCAAACAGGAGTTCTCCACTCTAACTGGACAAACATCGCTTTCTAAGTTAATACAAAGAAAATGTTGTAGGCGACATATTTCTTTCTGAAACTGCAATGACATGGCCGGCCATGTACTAGCATCACAAAAAATTGCTGTAAAAGAAAAAAGGAAAGAAAAAATGTTGTATTTTTTTTGGGGAGAAAAAGACATTGAATTGAAGCAAAAGTTGTAGACAAAACTGCAAACAGCAAAAGTTGTAGACCAATTTATCATAGTTGAACAGTTGTTAATTCAGAAATTTGAGAAAATTAAAAATCTAATGTGCCTAAAGGTGAGAATATGTTCAAAGGGTAAATACTATAGAACCAAAAAAGAAAGAGAGGTGTGACAAGTAAAAAATCTATCCACAATGGAACAGTTAATTCAGAAATTGCAGTCACAAAATTATAAATCTAGAGTATGTTTGGTTCGTAGTTCGAATCATTTTGCTATAGTATTTTCTCTCACAAAAATTTAAATCTTCATTCAAATTTTTTATTCAAATGTATGAACCAAATGGACTCCTAATATGCCTAAAGGTAAGAATATGTTCAAAGGGTAAATACAATAGTAACAAAAAAAAGAAAGACAAAGATCACAAAGTAAAAATCAACTACTTTAGATTCAGTTGTAGAACGCTTAATTAATCGCTACAATATCAGAGGTCTATGGAACAGAACAAGTTCTTCACAAAGAAAGAACAAAAGTTTTTTACACACAAAAGTAATAACCACAGCTACTTGATATCCATCTTTGCAAAAAAGACTACTTAATACTGGGTCTAGTTCCAGAAAACAAGAACCCAGTTCCATAACAAAGGCATAACAAAGCAGTTACGTGTGGTGTTGGGCAATTAGGGTGAGTCCATCAACTTAAAATTGATGCTGTCACTGTCATTCCAGAAAGCACTGCTGTAAATTGGTGATTTAGGACTCCTGCAAGTTGGAGAGTTCATCTTCTGTTTCCAGAGGCATTCATCGTCAATTAGATAATCAGTGATCTCTTCCAATTCCAAAGCAGGCAGAGGATTCTGAGGCTGTGTAAGGTAAAAGATCTTAAGCAATTGTTCGGTTGAAAAGAACAGAACAAAACAAAAACACGGCTGATATTAAAAAAAAAAATTCAAAATTACCTTCATTTTGCTCAACTTTGCAGGAGGAATCGGTGGAGATTCATCCTGTTTTAAAGAAACTAATTGAAAAAATAAACAGATCAGAATGATAGACAAAATCACATGTGGTAGCTCATAATAATATGCAATGAATAAGGGTAAGCTTTATATACCAGCGGTTAGTCCAACTGAAACCAGAACTTGTTCCACATCCATTGGCTTAGTCTTTGCTTTGATGCATTCTCGATGGTCGTGCAGAAACTGTTCGTCAGCAATACTGCTAGGAAAGAGATGTTCCTCTTCTATAGCGCCTAGCTTTGGGTTAAGCTTGTTCTTTGAAACCTCATGAAGATGTGCTTTCCCTGAGTTTGAGATATCGGAGAGCGCTTTCCTGCTACGAGTCTGGACTTTGCCTGAGGTTTTGGAAATACTTTCTTTGTTGCTTTCTTCACGAGTCACTTCTTTGATGAAACCAAAATTCTTGGAGTTCTGCTTCTTTGATGCCTGAGTTGGGGCAGTGTTGGTGGAGTTTGATATTTCACCAAGTGGTTTCCTTCCACCAAGTCCTCCTTTCTTCTGCGATTTAGTCGCCTGCATCTTTCCCCCAGCAGAAGCTCCTGCAGTGTTGAATATTACCCATGTTAGTAGCTTTTAACAGTTGAAGAGATCAATGAATCAAGGAAACAGGTACAATCAGTAAATAAACAAAGAGCTCGCTCTACTACCAGTATATTGGACATTGAAGTTCTGATCTTGAAACGGGACACCAATTGTCGATGCCATTGTGCTTTTTCTGGGAAAAACTCAACTCAGGATTCTGCAAATAGTGCAACAAATGAACAAATGGAGACTCAACACACATGAGAGTTTAAGCACAATTATGTACAAACCCATTGGCAAAAAACGAAACCACAGAGTCAAGGCAAAAGGTGAAAATCAGAAGGGACACCGGAAGTCCTACTGACTGCCAACTTAGCTACTTACAAGATTCATATCCATGTTTAGTGGAAACTTAGATAAAAGTTTCAAATGTTAGAAAGATTCATATCTTGAACGGCGGTGGTCAAATACCAAACCAAATCCGTGTTTTTGGCAACTTAGATACAAGATCCAAATGTTAAAAATACTCATATCTTGAATGGCGGTGGTCAAATACTAGACCGAATCCAAGTATATTGGCAAATAAACCAAGTATTCAGAAGTTTAAGCAGAATAGGGAAATTTCAGGTCGAAATCTGGAACACCAAAAAGCATAGCAAAACCTAAAGTTTCAAAAGAATCTGAGAAACCAAATTCTTTTCCCAATTGGTTGCGGAAATTAACCCTAAAGGATTGGTGCATCAAGAACCTAAAATTTAATTACGCCAAACCCAAACGAAAGAAAAGTTGCACGACAGAAACCCTAACTTGACTCATAGGATGATTTTCTTGTCAATTCAGAAAAATGGAAAACCAAAAAAAAAAAAAAAAAAGCTAGAAACCCCCACACAACATTCGATGTCTCAAGATTTCTCACATTTTCTCACCAACCGAACGCGCAAGCACTCCAAACAAAATCAAAGTTTACCACAACATTTTAAAAAAAATGAAAAATGAAAAATGAAAATAAACAACCAAAGAACATTTCAAAAGACGTAGGAAAACTTACAGAATGGATTTTGAGGAAGACAATTGTTTAATGCTTCCGACTTTCTCGCGTTTTCTTGGGGAAGAATTTTTAATTTTCTCGCCTTCTAGCTCTGTAATTTTCTCTCTGAAAGTTTCTTTCTTGGAAGTTTTTCGATTTCGGGTCTTCAATATAAAGCGGGATCAGGCTCCAACGGTAGGATTCTGCGCTTTTACGGAAATACCCATCATTTGAACACATAATCACCAAAATCGCAAGAAAAATGTCTTCAAACGCCCGGTTTGGGCGCGTGATTGCGTATGAAACATCGTTAAAATCAAGTTGGGCCCTTGTCTAGACTCTTTACATGGGCCAAGGTTGGATCATGGAGCCTTTTTGTCCACATTATTGGGAAGGGATTTTTTTTTTTAATTACAATATAGGATGAAATTATTGTTATAAAATCAAAATTCAATCCAATATCAGAATATCTTAAAAAAAATTTAATTACATAGTAATTATTTTAATCATTATCATATTTTATACTATATAAGATAATTATTTTAATAATATTATTTTGACACATATGTTGAATATTTACAAACTAAAGTCATGTTTTAATTCACTAAACATAATGGATTATTTATCTTATTAACCCCTTTTTTTTGGTGAAAGAGGTAAGGAAATTCTTTATGAAAGAATATGAATAAATGGTCAAATTATCATATGATATATAAAAGAAGAGGGCTAACTTTAAATTTTAAACAGCATACTATATAGCATATAAGAGCGTTACACTATAATATATAAGAACTTTACATTATTTACGATCTGAACTTTAAATTCCAAGCCACTCGCTAAGCACCTAGTTGTACAGTTTTAAGTGGTCGGATTAAATAAAGTCTTGTAATCAAATTTGGTAAATAAATTTACTTGCTTTTATTTATAACCAACTTGAAGAAATTTGAATTTTCAAGCTTTATCCCAAGAAGCCCCAATGCAAAAAGTTATTCCATTCAAAAAGTTAATTAGTTTGGGGAGAGAAAAAAAATTGTTTCCAACCGATTCCTATTTTTTTACAAACATTATTGTAAATCCCAATAAAGAGAAAAGTTTCCAATTTAATTGTCATGATTAATCAGCGTATATTAATTTCAGGAGAACTTAAAGCGCAACTTTAGTTGCAAGAGTACATTTTAATCTTATTTGATAGAACTTGGAAGAAGTGACCCCGAAAGCATATATATTGTTTGCATTTTATGACATCTTATCAAGGAAATATAAACAGTTTTTTTTGTTTTTGTTATGATAAAAAAAAATAGATAGAACGGTTTTTTTTTTTTTTTTTTTTTTGAGAAAAGAAATAGATAGAACGTTAAGAATATGAGAATTTTAGTTTAGGATTGAAAACACTACTCTGCCAATAATCATTGCTTTGAATGGTCAGATCCATATCAAAGCGGAAACCTTATAAATGATTAATGACCTATTTATTTCTTGCTTATAAAATTACACATGTTTCATTTCAAAAAAAAAAATCACATATTGTAATTACATGTCCTAATTTTTTTAATATATGATTATTGTATTTGGAAGGCAGAACCTCACTTCTAATAATGAGACAAACAATCTCAGTTATTTTTAAAAAATTTCTTTTTCGTTTTTAACAAAATATAATAAAGGATCGTCATTAACCATATTTCTAGAATAGCAAATTCTGTAACTCGTTATTTAGCTAAGTATGCTTGTGAACATGACGTCAATGTTTTCTGTGTTGAGTCTATTCTTCGTTGAATAGGCTCTCGTATTTAGCTGACCTGGCTCAATAAAAATTTAAAGTTTTACACTTAAAAAAAAATATATATATATATATATATATAGAGAGAGAGAGAGAGAATAAAGAATGCCTCGATTATATTCACTACAACAGCAACACCTGGAATTCTCATTGTGCAACCAGCCAATAAAATAAAACAAAAATTACAGGAAATTTTTTTCCATAAAAAAATATAGGAAATCTTCAACTCTTTTGCACACATCATTAACCAATTCGTAATTGTAACATATAGAAATTTAATTAAGCATGATTAGCGTGTAAATGGTGAATTAGTATGTCTTAATGTAATTTAAACTTAATTTAATTATTTTGTGGTATTTTCAAAGTAATCTCACTTTTAAGTATTTTTATATGTTATATTGAATTTTGAACAAAACAATTTGCCCACTTCCAAACAAGTCTCTTTTTTTGCTAAAAACTTAGATAACTTAAATTAGCCTGTGAAAACCAATAACAGCCCATGGTCTTCTCCAAAACCAGCTGCTTTCCCTCTCTATTTATTTCCCTCTTCTTCCTCACTCTCACTCTCTGCTCTCTCTTCCCTCTCTTTCTCACCGTCACTCTGTCTCTTCCCTCTCTCAATTTTATTCCAAAAGTTTGAGCAAGAACTTTGATCTTCAACTAGATTGGAAGCCTAGGAACACGATTGAATCTCCACAAACTCGATTTAAAGCTCAGATTCGAGGTTAGTTTGCTTATCTTCAAAATTTCAAACTTGTGCCCCATTTTTTTTGTTTTCCTTGTATGTCAAAAATTCAAGTTTCTTGAGCTTAGAAAACCTTCAATTTAGGTTTATAAGACCCAAATCATCACAAGTCTAAGCTTGATTGAGCAAAAATCAAATTAAATTAAGTTTTATTCTTTTTCTAATTTTTGGATTTACTTGAAAATCTCTATATAAAACCTGTTTAAAAGTGTTCTAATATGTTTTTCTATCATTTATGAACATTACCCATACTTGAAAACCAAGAAGGAAATGAGAATTCGAGTTCAGGGAAGCCAAGACTACAAATCTAGAATTCTAGATTTTTGCCAGTTTGGCAGGCCGATCATGAGCATCGACAGGTTGGATTCATGAGTTCAGCATGCCAGACTCATATTGTCGACAGGCCAAACCTGAAACAACTCGGCAGGCCGGTTCTATACAGCCAGTAGGTCAAATTGTGGAATTCGGTAGGCTGGAATAGGAAGTTCGACGGGCCGACCGAGCTTTGTGATATTTGTTATTTTTCACCCATTTTTACTATTTAAAACCAAGATAAAGACTTTGACTTTGTGATATACTTTTGTGAATGTTAAAGGCATACTAAGACAACATGGGTTAGCATAGTAATGTATAATACTCTCAGGTAGATATTGATGAACTTAGTTTGCCTTTAGGATTGTTCGTGATTCCGTAGAGCTAACGCATAGTGGGTCAAGACTATGATGTTAAGCTCCTGTATTGGATATTGAGGTAGGACTACAAACCTCTTTCCTTAGTAGCCATGTTTTAAAAAAGGTTTTGGCCAAAAGTGTTTTCTTTCAAAATGATTTCAAGAAATGATTGAGAAGAATTTATTAGTTGTTTTTTATTATCTGTTGAATAATGAAATGATCATAATGAACGAAATAATGAATGAAAATAAGAATACCCAGTAATATGAGACTTGAATAACTATATATATTAGGGCATGATGGCATATTCAGATCAGGTCGTGTAGATAACGACTTTCAAGGTAGGTCTTGAAACCTAGTTAGGCCATTACGGTGGTGATACTATTAGTTTGCTCAAGAAAAGAATATAAAAGAATATTTCCAGATGAATAATGAATTGAATGGTAAGAATGAATTTAATAGATTTTACTTATTTTTTGTGTTTTATAATTAATGTGCAAATGCTAGATTTTATATCTAAATTAAATGTTTTTTAAAGCTTAGTCCTACTGAGCCTTCTGCTCACATTTTTATTTGTTTTAAAATCCCCTTTTAGATAGATTACAGCTTAGGACAGATTAGGACGCTTTTAGTCGAACACGTGAGCCGTATGAACTTTATTTACGTTATCTATTTGTTTAATTAAAGCATGTAATATTTTAATCCTTATTTCTCGTATTAGACTGTGGTTGAAATTTACTATCGTCGATACTATGTGTGTGCATTTATGTGAGTCCGGTGGGGTCCTACTTGTATTGATTGGTTTTTATTATTTTATTTTATTTTATCTGCCTTACCTTAACGATAATTACTTGAAAAAGTTTTAAATTGTTATGTCTTTAATAATAACTCGAATTATTTAAATTATTAATCTCGTTTAAAATTTGGTTTAATTAATTTAATTAATCCGTTACGTCACTACCCAATTTAGTGTACGTGATAGTAATTCACAAAGGCTTATCTAATAGGTGTTTGGAAGCGTGGTAGGAACCGTTGGTTAAAACTACTTTTACTGTAGCATGTGAAAGCTTTATACTATAGTTTTTTTTTTTATTATTACTGTAGTATATGAAAGTTTTACATTATTTATAACTAAAAAAATGGTGATCCAAACACGTGGTAAATTGTGCATATCATTTGAATTTCGACATAACCTAGTACTTTGTACAAGTTCACTTTGCAAGGAATCTAAACACATTATTATAAATCTTACCGTACAGAGTCCCATGTTTTTAACATGAAATGAGGACCCTCCTTTATCAAAACAATTTTTCTTTTACCTTGCCTTAAAGCAATGAGATTTTTCTTAAAACAAGAGAGAGTAAAATAATAGTAAATAGCATTAAAAATAAAATTTACCGATAAAAAGACTATTTTACTCATAGTAAATATATAAATAAATAAATAAATATTTTTATCAAGTAAATTTTTTATTTACAACTGTTTACTATAAATAGTTTCAAAACTTATTATTTATTTCAATAAATTTTGAAAAATTTTACATATACTGCAATTTCCGTATAGGGAATACAGTAAAAAAAAATATCTATTGAAAGATAGAAGTTTTCACATACACTACAAGTTGTTTGGTAGAGGGTCAATAGCTATAATAATTTGGGCTTTCTCTAAGTAGCTGAACAAATTTGTAACCGTGTTTCCATACATGACGTGCGATTATAGGACAGATTAAAAATACAGACATAATATTGGTAGCTTTACACCAAACTTCTCAAACCCCTTTTTACTACTTTGTGAGGAAATAATGGCTCGGATTTGTTGAAAAAATTATACTGTATATTCATTGAATTTATTTTTCAATTTCATGATTTTAAAAGAAAATCTTTTCACATTAATATCACGCATCCTTGCAGATCCTTTTCTCAGTACTGTTCATTGTTTCTTAATCAATCTTTTGACTTGCTCACCAAGTTGGGCGTCTAAAATCCAACCCCAAATCAACTTGATTTAAGAATTCAAATTCAGATTAGGCATATATTAAGCCTTGACATTTCAATTAAAACCGAACTGTTGATTCCAACTAACAAATATTTTAAAACTCTTCAAAAATTATTCAATATAAAACTTTTAAATATTACAGTGTTTAAATTAATATTTTTAATTTTAACCGCTATAAAATATAAAATCACACAATTGCAAAAATGCCCGCAAAAAAGTGATACTAAATAGTATAAAATCATTATTATTAGAAGTTCTTCTAACCAGAAAAAGCAAAATAGAAAGTTTTGACTTAACTAGACAAAAAAATGTAGACACCCTTTTGGCGTTTTGCAGTTTTTTCATGCCCTGCTTTATTGGGAAGAATAAAATTGTGATTAATCTCTTGAACCCATCAAATCCAACAATATCCTACAATCATTAATCGTCTTTTTACCTCAATTTTTTTATTTTCTTTTTTCCCTTCCAACATAATTTATTCTGCTCTGACTATCTCATTCAAGAGGGGTAATCTAATTCAGCTACACACTCGTCCACACAACCATTTATTAATGGGCACTTTCTCAAATGTCATTTATTCTTTTCGTGAACGTCATTTATGCTCTCTTTTTTCTACTTGTACACCATCGTATTATGACCACTATTTGGCTTTGTCTCACGCCTTTGTCCCAAAGGCCTAGAAGGCCATCCAACAATAACTGTTCTCCTCTGCCCCTCATGATGGGAAACCCTCTAGCAATGAAATTATCATTGTGCATTTATGTTTCTTTAAACAAGATGCATATTGCGTTGGTCCTCATCTATTTGTCTCCCACTCTCTCTTCCCATGCAGGTCAATGCTTGATTTAAGATTGACATGTTTATTATGCTACTCATTTTTTAAGGGAGTTTTTTTTTTTTTTTTTTTTTTTAGTAGAGTATAAAGAGCTACACTAATAACAGGATACATCAAAGTCCGTCAAACTATCTTATTTTTTAAAATTAATATTATTTCAATGTTATGTATTAGTTAATAACTGTATTCTAGAGGTTTATTTTTTTGAAATTTTATCACAGAATTCTCCTTTTTTTAAATGAAGAGTATAGAGTTTGGATTTTTGCAATATAGGCCCTTTTTCCCTCTTGTGTTACTTTTATAAAGAGAATTGCAAGCGTTTATGGGAAGAAGGAGGTGAAAAAAAATAGAAATTAAAAGGTAGGATATGCTTATCAATTTAAATATTAGAGCAACTTTTGGAGGGAATTTTTTAGTGAGATAGAGCTAGCGTTCCTTTCTCCTTATACACTTTACTGAATATATATGAGGTTCCATTTGTAAGTGATGAAAATATACATTATTTAGTGGCAAGAAGAAGTGTAGAAGACCAAATTTTAAGCACAATTACATTGTTCCAAATACATTCCTCAACGGATTTACCAAAATACAATCCTCATTTAATATGAATTAAGACAAGTTTTAAAATAAGGAGAATTGTGCTAGTAGGTTGCGGAAATATTTCTATTTCTATTTCTATTTCTATTTCTTATTGATAAAGACACATTTATAAACCGTCAGATATACAAAAACCACATCATATTAAATTTTTTTTTAATAATTTAACAAAAATCAATGAAAATCTAATGACTTAAACTGTGCTTCACTGAGTAATTTTTCATATGCTCTCGTTTGAGTATTATTATTATTTTTTTGTTTATTTGTATTATGTATTTTTCCAATGCAGAGACCAAATTTGGGAGAAACATGAATATTGTTTAGAGGTTAAAAAGGTACTCGATGCAGAGCCAAGCGTAAACTACCCTTTATTCTAATGCAAATATGGATGGTGATTGAAGCAAGAAAATGATTTTGACAATTGCATATCTTAAATGTAGAGAAAAACATCTGATCAATAGTACTAGTGTTTTAAGAAGGCCTGCTACAATGTAAAGAGGGTGAATTGGTACTCACGATCAAACTATAAGAAACTAATTTTCACAATCATTTTCGACTCCTATTTCTGTAAGGTACAAATAAAACACGCCACCATTCAAGTGATTGAGTTTTTGCGTGATATCATGATCCAGCTAGCAAAATGTAAAATGAAGCTCTCTTAGAGAACAATATCCCAAAATGAAAGATTAAATCATGACAATGGCTGAAAGGGATGACAAAGAGTTTTGCTTCTTAAGTTGTAGAGTCTGATTGTTATCTTGATGAATTATTTTATTGCCTTAGGCATAACAGTATTTAGATTGGTTGTCTTAATTTCTTACATATAAAAAGGATGGCAATTTTAGAGTTTTTAGAGAGGTTAGAAAATTTATAATGTTGAGTAGTGTGCGATTTTCTCTTATAAACTTACTTTTTATCAAATTTTCTGCAACAGTTGAAAATGAATATAGTTCTTACATTTTAAGTAAACTACTATAAAATTTGTATGTTTTTGTTTGCTTTATTTTTCCTCCTATGACTTATTTTGCTTTCGGTAATATAGAATTAGGTTCTTTAAATCACTCTCATTGCATAGCATGATGGAGAAGTCTTTCCACACTTGGGGTAATACAAAATTTTCATCATGAATACCCCACCCTCTTTAAATAATTGTGTCATGTATAATGTTGAATCATTAATTCGAGATAAATATTCCTTCTCTAATTTATGGAGATTATGAAACAACTGTTTTAGCTTCTACATAGCCTTAGCTAGAGTAATACAACTACAAAGTCATGCTACTTTAGGTGGGATTTTCTTAGCATAAAAGAATCTCCAATTTCATTAATATTCTCAAAGGACAAAGTTCGTGACATAGCAACATAATCTAAGCTACATCGAGACATTAGGCGAAATCTAGGAAAACGCAAGGGAGAAAAAATCGAGGGGTAAGTTTTATGTGTTCATATCTATCAAAGAATATTCATTTTTATTGTTTTCATGAGTAGACCAACCAATCATTCTTGAGCTGTGAAAAGAGAAGCATTAATATATATGTTTACTGATTAATTTGAGTGAAGGTGAAAAGCAAGTAGCTTAATAGGTATTTGATAAGATGGTTTAAACTATTGGTTAAAATTGATTTTACTGTAACATATAAAAACTTTATATTGTAGCAATTTTTTTATTGTTACTGTAACATGTGAGAGCTTTACATTAACTATAACAAAAAAAATGATCCGAACAACTGACTTGTCAAACGGGCTATAAATATCCTCAACCTCTATACATCTATTTCTTGGAGAATAATAATTAAAAAAAATAAAAGACAAAATATAGAACAATCATTTAGGGACTCGTTGAATTATTTGCAGATTTTTATGCAACTATCAACACAATCAAAAAAGTGCAAGTTTATTGCACAACCACAAATACAAAAAAGATACTACGGTTTTTATGTTACATATACATAGCGTAGCATCTCAAGACGGTCCCACTTACTAAAAACTCATCAAGCTCAGCAAAAAGCTCAATCAAGTTTCATACATGCGCACGTGAAGCCTCTACCCTGTCCCAAATTCA
Organism: Artocarpus hirsutus; assembly: GCA_946598075.1. Taxonomy (NCBI): domain Eukaryota; kingdom Viridiplantae; phylum Streptophyta; class Magnoliopsida; order Rosales; family Moraceae; genus Artocarpus; species Artocarpus hirsutus. The sequence continues at coordinate 27,368 of CAMOHE010029997.1, read as the reverse complement.
AGTCACAGGCAACGAAAGTGCTCTAATGGGACCCATAAGGAATTGGACACGTAATTTCCGAGTAAATAAACATTTTTTCCCAATAAATACAAACAAAGGCAACAAAGGGAAAAAAGAAAAAAAATGATAGTAATAATCCAGAAGTGGAGCCCGTCCATGGTTGGTACTTGGCAAGGCAAAGCAAGCCTCAATCCACACGACAAATCAGCACAATATACCAAACGCCACCTTTCGTATAGCCAAGATTGACATTAACACTAATGAGGTGCACGGAAATTTTCTCGGAATCCAAACACTCCTTTTTTATTTGTTTCCGTTTGGTGGAGGGCATTTTCTTTTTTTCCTTTGCCATTCTTTCGCGAAAACGTCAATAATACTTGCTTTTATAACAATTAACATAACATTTGTAAGAAAGTTGTAGTAAGAAACATAATAAAAATTAAAAGAGGAAAAAAAAATAAAAAAAGGGAAGAGAAAAATGAGTGAAGTTAACGCCAAGTAGACGCGACGGTGAGAGTGCGACCCATCCAACCAAAGGAAACTCCCCCATTCTCTTCTTTAACCGTGAAACCGGGGTGGACTCGGTTGCCCGAACTCAGCCGAGTCTTGACCGTTTGACTCAGCGGTTTCAACTCAAACCCGGCCATTCCCATCCGGGCTCTCCACTTCCCAAACACCTCGCATCTCTCCACCCGGTCCCTCCCTTCGCACGCGACCGAGTTGACGAGTTTCCGACTCAGCGCCTCCTCCACCATTTTTACTCGTTCCGAGTTCTCCCTCCCCACGGTCGACTCCATCGAGTCCATCAGCGCGCCGTAGTACGCGCACGTCTCGTTCACGCGCGCCATGAACGGTGCAGTGTTGGTGTTCAGCTCCTGCTCCACGAGCACAACTACGCGCGGCCCCATCGCCTTCACGCGCCGGAGGAGCTCGTCGCGTGGGTTGTCCGTCGACACGCTCTCGTCCGGCGTCCTGTACAACTTGAAGGCGAAATTCACGGCCAGAGGCTCGTTGGCCTCGCACCCGAGCGATTCGCGACTCAGCTCGCCGATCTTCCGACTCACCACGTTGAATTCCAGCACAATTCCGAGCCTCTCAGCGAGTTGCCTCAGGTTCTCGCCGACTGCGTTGAGCCTTTCCTTTCCGCCGCAGTTGGTGTCGGCGAGGGTGGTGATCTTCAACACCGCCACCGGAGGCTTACTGTTCTGATGACGCGTGACAAGCGTGTGGAGGAGGCTCACGTACTGCCCGCCTTGACCGATGTCGAAATCCACAACGTGTACCTTGTTGCTGCCGCTCTTGGCGGCCGGCTGACCCTCCGGTAATGTCGCCTCGAGAATAGCGAGGTTCGCCGCCATGAGGCCGAGGCTGAAGCAAGGCGAGAGATCGTGGAGAGATTGGACCGCTGCGGAATGTTCCGGAGAGAAAAGCTCAATCACCAGGGGTGGGTTCTCAGCCGGATTGACTTTTAATCTCAGCGCCGAGGCGACGAACTCCAGCACTCGCTGCTCCGAACTCGGCCTAGGGTTCGACACCTGTCCCAAGCGCGTGAGGATCTCCAACGCTGCCTCTGTTTTTCCTTCCGAAATCGCCGATGCGGCCTCCATCAGCGATTGCTTCAAGCAGGTCGTAGTTGCTGGAGAAGCCACCGACGAGGAAGACGAGGAGGACGAAGAAGTCGGCGACGGAGAAACCGATTTCTGGCTCTGATTAGGGCTGATCAGATTCTGTATCGTCTCCGACCACTCGCTGTTGCTGTTGTTCGTAATCGCAGACACAGGGTCGCCTTCGTCCTCATCGTTATCATCGAGAAGCTGCTTCTCCAGCTCCTGAAGCCGGTGGTTTATCATCTTCTTCTCGGAATCCACCGCCGGAATCCGGTTCTGCACCGCACTGTTCACGTGCGGAGCACCTTGCATCGCCGGGGTAATAGGCTGAGGACGGAGCTGCTGAAGGATAGGCAGACCGAACCGTTGAGACGATAACGACGACGACGAAGAAGTGGTAGTAATCTCGGAGGGGGCCGTAGTCATCGTAGGGGAAAATTCAATCGGAGAAAGAGGGGATATCGGAGAGGATTGCTGATAAGCCCTGGGTTTGACAGAGCGAAGGTAGTTAACCTGGTTTGGAAGGTATTGCTGGTGAGATTGGAACTCGGCGAGGGTCCGCTTTCTGATCATGGTGGCGGCGGGGTTCTGGCGAGCGATCCGTGAGTTCGCGGGGTCGAGGAAGAGGCCTGGGAGGTTGGGCCGTGCGCCGTAAGGAGGCTGAGAAGGGTTGTTGTTCATGGCGGTGGCGATTGATTGGCCGGCGGCGGCGTAGAAATCGGGAAGACCACCACCGCTTCCGGTGAAGCCAGATTGCATATTGTCGTGTCTTTTCTCTTGCTCTTGCCCCTTTTCCTTTCTTTCTCTCTTGGATTTTTCAGAGATGAAGAAGAAGAAGAAGCTAAAAGAGCTAGCTTTTGAAGAAACGCATGAGATTGAGAGAGGGGGAGAGAGAGAGAGAGAGCGGTTGCTTTCGCTTATGGCCTTAAATTGATAACAATGGGAAATTAAAATAAATAAATATGAATATATATAATCAAGCAAGAGAGAGGTTAGCAACTATCCAACCAGCGCCTACAGGCTCTCTCTGGTTTTATGGTTTATGGTTTTCTCTTTTTCTTTTCTTTTTTTTTCTTCTTATGTTTCGCTACATCTGAATCTACGTGATTATATCTACTCTAGATCTGAGCCGTTTAATTCATGCAAGTGTTGATGTTTATGAGTGAAGGCGCGGTGATTGCGTCTGCCTATATGAACACTTCATGTACACGCAACGCCCGCTCATTCTAAAGCAAGCCGGAAATTTGTTATTCTTTCGTTTGACGAGCGTGAGAAACACGGCCTAACGATTGCGAAGGTTAGTTACACGCTCAGTTGATTGTGAGCGGGACATGAATTCTGTGTTAAGTGAGGGGGAGCTGGATCTTTATTCGGCAGTGATCATCTGACTGAACAGTTACTAACTATTCTAAAAGGCAATCGGCGGAAGCCTGGGAATGCAATCCAGAACACGATGAAAGGGACCCCTCGGCCACTTGTAGCGAATGGGAATGAGCCTTCACGAAACGTGAAACGACGTCTCCGTTATTTTGAAAAGTCTTTTCCCTGGTTCGCCGATTCGAAATTCTAGTAGATGGTTTGTACTAACGGACGATTCCCGGTAGATTCTGCTTACGTTACCGACACGAGTCGGTCTCTCGAGACTTTACGCCTGGTGAGAGAATTTTTAAATGAAAATCATTTTCGTTTATAGATTAAAACACTATTATTTATAGAACTGTAATCTTAATTTAATTTTTGATATATTTTTTTAAACTAAATTTTATTATTTTATTAATAACAGATTCCCCGTAAATTAAATAAAATTGCTCACTTTTACAAGCTTAAAGAAAGACAAAAGCTGTCTACAGCGTCAAGCCCCAGCCATTAGATTATTACCTCCAACACATCCAAAAAATTGAATGGAAAAAAAATTGTAAACCAGATTTTTTAAAATTTAATTTTTGGCAAGGAAATTACTATACGGAGCTTTGTAAGTTCTAACTTCTGTTCCTTCAAATCAAAGTAAAATCCCAATCAGGTTTGAACGAGAATGACATAACTGCCCTCAGCCACAATATTTTACCTGGCGTGGATGATTCACAACTCTTGGTCGACATGATCCGCTAGTTGCTAGTTGTTTACGAAGATAAAGTTTGGTTATTTGGACCCCACATATGATTGCCATTTTATAAAACTTCGGTTAATCGACAAAAGATGTCTCTTTACCATAGCAATATTAAATAGCAGCTTTGTGAGAACTATTTTGGATTTTCCAACCATTCCATTTGAATCCATGACGACCAATAAAATGTATCTTGACAACAATAATGATGCAAATCGATTTTCATTCAAAAGGGGTTTCAATATTTAAGTCATAAATAGGTCAAATATGGTGGGAAATAAATTAAAACTACAAAATGTATAGGAGAAGAGTCAAATCAATAATTTTAACATGTTTTGGTTCAAAACACTATAACTATTGTGCTAAACAGATGGTAAATGTTAATTTAAAGATGACAGGGATTCAAATTACAGCAACTTTTAAAGGTAATATGAGAAAGTTTAAAGGGAGCCAACAAAGTTTGAACCTCCTTTTGCTCTTAATGAAGTGTTTTTATAGGAGGGTAGAAAAGAATATTAGCAATTTTCCTGTCCTTTCCGGATGTGTGACTGTATCAAGTCCATTTACCGAGTCAAGCGTCGTTTGACACGCTTGCAATGAAGTATCTTCCTAAAACAATATAATTAAGAGGTTGTTACAAGCTTGCTTTAGCTACACATGCCCCATACCTGACTAGTTCATTGGAGGCTCAACCATGTGAAGCTTAACAAGATGACACTGAACTAAACGGCAATCCCATGATGCGATGAACGCACCAGCCATTAGTAACCTTTATTTTTCTTAGTTCAAAATGGTCCCATTACGCCTGTCAATTGCTGAAGACCTGGCCAATGAACTTTGAGGTATAGTCAATTTAACCCTTTTTATTAGACATGTTGTTACTGGTTAATGTAGATGACCTAGTCCAAATTAATTAACCTAGTCCAAATTGAATTTGGAAGTTTTCTCTACTGTTTTTTATTTTGTTTGAAAATCAATGATCTCTCCGAGTGATTTTTATTCTTTGCCTTTGGTAAAGCTCTTTCCTTTCCACAATTGCTTATATTCCAATAGATTATGTTACATGAGACTTTGAATGTGTTAGTTTTCAAAAGGGAAAAAATGTTGAAAGTATTTTATTAAACCTTTGAAACCCAGCGACCACAAGCTATTGCTGGACAAAGACACCTTTGTGGTTGCTTCCTTACGAAGTTCACACAAATTGTGAAAATTATCTTTGTAGTTACTCATGTCTGTATTAAGTTGTACTCTGATTGTCGGTTATAATCCATTGAATTTGGAAAATATTTATACATGTCCTTATAGTTTTTGGTTCATCTAATTAAACAAGACACTCGCAGTGTATTTAGCTCAGAGTATATTTCAACTCTGTTCATGCATTATTCAATCTTGATATAAGAAACAATATGAATACAAAGCATCTCAAATCTCAATTAGTGAATATTATATTACCACAAAAATATTTAATATGCATTTGTATATACACATATATATATGAGTAGTGATTATTTAAATGCGTATTATAGTAGCTAAGCCCTTGCTGGCGGAAATCCTTTGATTCTTTCTACACATATTAACACTTGCAAAGTAAGTAAAATATATATATATACACACACACACACAAAATATATATAATAATCAGAATGACTTCTCATTTCACTGGGTGGATATTTTAAGAAAGTTTCTCCATCCACCCCACGATTAAATGTTGGCCATACAATAATCAAAATTATTTTTTTGCGTTACCTTTTTTCATTTTTTTTTTATTTTTTTTAAAAAAGGCATACTCTAATTAATTTTGAGGCATCTTTGCGCTTAAGGTATAATAATACTACATATTGATTTTAATCCTTGTATTTCCTATTTTTTATAAAAAAAATACTTGTATTTTGATATTCATATTTTAATTCCCATTTCCAATCATTTTGCTTATTTTAATTTCCTAACATCACAAACCGTTGGATAAGAGACTCAATAGAATAATTAAGGAACTTTGACGCATCAATCCATGTCATTTGTCCACCTTTTCGAATCTCTTAAACATTTCTCCGATACAAAAGAACAACCAAATTATGGAAAACTGGCCCCCTCAAAGCTTGGAAGAGCTAAGAAGTGGGTCAAACAAGGCGCCAAGCTATGGACGAAAAGAATGTTTAAAAAATAGTTTTTTATTAGTCTATTATTGGATTTACCAGCATTAACCAGATTTCTCAGGGTTAATTTTGTAATAATATTGCTTACCATTTTGGAAATTTACAAAGGAAAAACCAACTTGACAAAAAATACTAAGGTTGCGTGTGGGCAAAATTTTGCTAGAAATTTGGTTGTCAACTAAACCATCCAAAACTACCTTGTTTATGCTTTTTTTATTAAGCCACTTGATGTTGACACGTGTCAAGCACCAAATGTATGTACCACTTCTCCCTTTGCCTAACTCAACTTTCTTGTAACCATTAGTATATTATTATTTGACATCAAATAATTTTGCTTCCCAGGAAACGACATCCCACTTCCCAAATATCCATTATTTACCTCATTAATCTTTTTACTTATTCATACTTTGTAGTGCCCGAAACAGTTCATCTGATACACTCAAACAAAAAGAGTTGTTATGATTGGACTTATATTTTGACTGTTAAAATTAACTTTTTTTTTAATTTATGATTGTTTAGGTTAAAAATACCAACATGTAATGTTAAATTGTTTTCAATTATAAATCATATTATTAAAAAGTTAAAATAATAATTAAAATAATATGACTTATTCGTAGGAAAAATAAAATTGTTTGCTCTACGGTAAGATTTGTAAAAAAAAAAAAAAAAAAAAAAAAAAAAGGAACAGTTCTTTGATTTGCATCCCCTACCAACTCCAGCCTAAAAGAAGAACTAAGACATCGTGGCTATTTTAGTCATTTTAACCGTAATGCTTTATTAGAAACATGGTCTGTTCAGTAGTTGGTGGAGCTAACAGCATAACCGAAAACCCTCTTTATACACTTCAGCCGAAAAAGAATAAACAAAAAAGAAACACTCTTTCCATGGTTATCGAGGAGGGTATTTTCGTCATTTGAAGTACGTGGGCCCCTTTTGGTTACCTCGCTCTAGCTGGAGTTAACCGGGCGCGGTCCGCTCAATTCAATCAGCGCCGACTGAAATAGTCCCACGCGCTTCTCGTGGCGTGGACCGCCAACAGCCACGTGACACCCACACTCTCCATGCTCACGCACGATCGGCGGGTGAAAATAGACGGCCAAGATATGATGACCCGTCGAAGATCAACGGTTTCGATTTAATAATCTAACTTAATATGAAAATTAATAAAATGTTTTATTTTGTCTAATTTTATCTGGGACATGGGACATAGCTCTAGCTTATGATTTTATTTTATTTTATTTTTTAAACTTGGAAAACAGAATTCAATGGTGGTCACTGAAAGGGAATACTACAGCTGAAAAGGCGCTTTCCCAATTATAACAAACATTATTTATATCGTGTGGCGGCGAATGGCTCTCTCTCTCTCTCTTTTTTTTTTTTTTTTTTCTTTTTCAAGATTTTTTTTCTTTTTTTTGCAACTTAAAATTTTTGTGAATTAAATAAGTGGGGGTGGTGGTTATTTATATTTGGTATGGACATGCCTTTGCAATTTGCATATATAATGGTTTGTGAATTTCATATTATTGGCCTAACGTTAAAGCAATTTCCTTTTCTAGAATTATTGAAAACACGCTGAAAATCATATGCTCATCAGGACACCTTGCCAGAGACAAGGAAAATAAAATATCTACCACGTAATACACACACATATGATTGGGGCCGAGGGATATTTTATTATACCTCTGCCTTTATTAAATAATTAAAAAAATCATTGTATTTCTATTTTATGAAAAAATTATGATTATTTTGCGCTTAATAATAAAAATACATAACAATTTATGTACATAAAAAATAAATAAAAATTGTAGAAAATATTACTTTTTCAAACTAATTATGATGAATAGAATATTTTGAAAATATTTTTAATAAATGTTAAATTTACAGTGTAAATAATTTATTTATCTTTTTGTTTATCATGTAAATAATTTTTATTTTACAATAAATAGATTTATGGTGTATATAATGTATTTATCCTATTGTTTATAATGTAAATAATATCTCTTATTTACTATATAAATAAGTTATTTATGTCGTAAATCTGCTATTCACTGTCAATATTTTTAAAACTTGATATTTAATTTTAAAAGTTTTAAAAATATGAGATTTCTCTCATTCTCCCTATAATAAAATATTATCTTTATTTTTCTTCTATAATGTCATTATTGAACAAGAAATATTTTAAAATCATTTCAAAACCTGATATTTACTTAAAAAAGTTTTAAAAATATGACGTTTCTCTCATTCTCTCTATAATAAAATATTATCTTTATATATATAACATATATATTCTAGAAAGAACGAGGAAAGCTCAGATTCTTAAAACTTTTTGAAGTAAATATCAGGTTTTGAAAATATTTATAGTAAATATCAGATTTTGCAATATAAACAACTTACTTATTATGTAAATAATAAACATTTACATAGTAAACAAATAGATAAGTTCATTATTTGCATCATAAATTCATTTATCGTGTAAATAAGAATTATTTACATTATAAATAAATAGGTAAATAAATTATTTACACCATAAATATTACGTTTACTATAAATATTTTTAAAACCTGTAATTTAATTTTTAAAAAGCGACATTTTCTATAATTTTGTTATATTTTATTATTCTATTGGTTTTAATTTCTAAAATGTTATTGAAACTACAAATGGTTGAAGGTACGGCTGATAGAACATTCATTGGCAATAAAACGTTTTCGCCAATTTGAATAAATATGTGCTCATTTAATGTAACAACCAATTAGATAGCGCCACTTTTTTAATGGACATTATTAAAACTTCTAGACCTTTATTTAAATCAGAGAGCTCGGACATTTAACCAAAAAAAAAAAGGTCTATTCCATCCACTCAATACACGCGGTTACGTGAATATAATATATCATCACGCTTTTCAATCGTCACTTTCAACATTTGAAGGGAAGAAAAAAAAAAAAAAAGAATTCATGCTTTATGATAAAGTTTTTTTTTCCCTCGAATTTGGTCTCATTATCTTCAATTTCCCATTAATGGGTTCTTTTCTCTTCTTTACTAAATGATATAGATAATGTAGATGTAAAAAGATACAGAATCTTGTTATTGCAACGTTTTTTACGTCGTCTTCTTCTTAGAATGTTGCTTTTGCGTGAATTGCTGGATTATATTACGCGGAAAGCCAAATTAAATATTATCCACACGTATATAATTAAAAAAAGAAAAGAAAGGAAAAGAAAAAGTATAAACACAAGCTTATACATTTCCAAGTTCATGTTTTCGTTGATCTTCTCGTGAAGAAACCTTTCAATTTGCACTTTGGCTCACGCGTTGGACGTAAAGAATATAAAGTCGTTGCACAGTTTTTTCTTTTTCTTTTATTTTTTATATTTATATTTTTCTATATTTGTTATTATATACATATATATAGCTGTCATCTGCTCACCAAACTCAGTTTGCCGTCACAAGTTTCGTTACGCCGTTAAAAGTGAGAACTGACTTTGAGAGCGAAAGTGAATTGTTGTATTTGCTGTATTTATATTTATATTTTTTTATATTTGTTAATATATACGCATGTACGTTCTCTTTTAATAAAACGGACTTTGAAAGCGAACGTTAACCGTTAAAAGTGACTTGTTGTTTTGTCCGTACACCTTCAATGAACTGTCGCGTTCTTGCGCAACCCTTTTTTTTTTTTTTTAAACTCTATGTAACTTGTCTATAGAAAGCTTGAAAACCAAGTTTTAAAATAGAAATTTTAATGTTATAGTGTAAAGTAAAAATATTTATATAAAACATTTATAGGATTTTAAGTTTTAATTTTAGATTTTAACTTGGTTTTTAAATATTTCTTTAATGTTAACGGCACATGTTTTAAAATTGTTAGATCTAGTTAAAATTATTTTTTAAATAAATTTGTTGGTTGAAAGATAAATACCCACCCATAGGTATCTTTTTCGATTTTGACCTAAGAAATTAGCTTTTTTTTAAATGTAAGCCGTGATAAATATTAAATAGTCATATTACCTAAGTCATTACTTCTAATAACTGTCATTTTTTCAATGTAACAAAATTTAGATTATTTACTAAAAAATGCTTAAAAATGACCCTCTAAATTATTTTAATAAGGTTGCCAGTCAAAAACTAGCATATTTAAGTGTGTGTCGATTTCTTTTTATAAGGCTGCCAGCCAAAAATATAACAAATAATTAAATAAATAAACAATATTGTTTACAAAGGACTATTATATATGGCAGTTGCATGAGAAGCTCTTTTGTGTGTGTGTGTGTGTGTTATACTTTTTTTAACCCGCATTGGACAAATTACAAATAGTAGTGGCACCATGGGCGTATGGTGTATGTGTAAAATTTATTAGAAAGACGATATAAAGTTCAAAATACTGCTCCATGTATAAATTTTTTTTAAAAAAAGTTCAAAATACTGGTTATGCTGCCAATTGGGCAGAAAGTGGCATGATTTAAACGTGAAAAAGTCTTGGATAAATCAAACTTGGACGAAACAAAGTTTCTTTATATGGATGTACTGAAAAGCCGTTTCATCTTGTGAAACAGAAAGAATCATAAGCACAAGTAAAAACTAAAATCGTTATGGGCTTTTAGCCTTCTTTGTATTGAGCACAAAATCTTTTTAGCTTAAATGAAGCAATGGAAGAAAGAAAAAACTTTTATCTTATTCTACGTACTTTAGAGCCCTCAAATAATAAAAATGCACAAGTAAATATCATATGCTATATATAGTAGGCTAGACACTGTCACATTAACAAACCACGTGATAAATAAAGTTCCAACACGTAAATTACTTACAACTCATATGATTTTCCAATTGTCTTATTCATCGACATTTAAATTAGCTCTAAATTTGTAAATTGTGAGCAATGACTGAGTCAAAAAAATATTTTTGTTAAGGATGTTATAAAGAAAATTAGGCATAATTCTTTATTGAATAAGAAATTAATTATATGTTTCAATTTTTAAATGGGAGCAAGGTTATCTTACAAAATGGGACATAACTAAAATTCATGAGGTAGATGATTGAAATTTTAACCAAAAAAAAAAAAAGAGTAAAAAATAACTTCTAAAATATGAGTAGGATACACACATACATATAAGCTTCCGTTTGGAGAATCAATTGGAAAATACGTTTTAAGTTTAAGAACTGTAGCATGCGAGAGATCTACACTGTCGTAGTTTTGTGCTTTTTACCATAGCTATTGAGAACTTTATACTATTTACTGGTGTGACTGATTTGTTGGATTGATGTTTCAAACACCTTATAAAGGTCTCTTTGCCACTAATCACAATAGATTTATGAATGATATATAGCTATTTGTTAGTCCATTTTAATAAATATTTGGCATGTTAACTTTTTTGGTTGTTAATCATACTTTATGATAGCATTCGAGTTTCCCACCGAATGTTTACCCATTAAATGCACAACAATGCGTTACTAAAATAGGAGTTAACAAGACACCTTAATAAAACGTTCTTCTGCTGAATATATACGTTCAAAACAAACGTAAAAGATTATTATTAATTGTTTATTTTTTCAAACAAAACCATGTTATTTGAAAAACATAAAAAATGCTTATTTTCTTTTAACAAGCGACTGGACATTTCGTTCTGATTAATGTTTAAAAACTGTTTTTAACATTGGTCTAAATGTAAGATTCAAAGAATATCACACTGTATCAAGCAATAATTTTCTCGACAAATAGGCATAGCGTGCTACTACACAACCAGTCTTTATTTCTCCCCTAAAATATAATTTGTTTGTTTGAGTCAACTCAAAAATTTAAAGGGAAAGAAAAATTGACTTAATTAGAGTCAATTGATCTTTATCTCAAATAACTTACGTGGAAAAAAAGAAGAAGAAACATATATAAGCCTAAAACATCAATTATAATAGGGGTAATGATTCTCTTATTTCCAAACGTAAAAAAGAGGAGTTCATGTACTTACATAGTATTAGGATTTTTTACATGTTGTCTCCTGAATTTATAATACATGAGCAATTTGTCTCTTGAGCTTTTGATTTTTAAAATTACACTATGAATCTATAAAGTTATACCAAATTATCTTCATTGATGGTTCCGTTTGATAAAAAAATCATTTCTTATAATAATATTTTCTCTTATAAAATTTAAATAAAAAATAGTTTGAAGCATTATTTTTTGGTTCGAAGCACACATGCCAAACACCAGATAGTAGCTAAAATTCATTTTTCCTTAAAAATATATTTATTTATTTAGAACCGAAGCATGATGAGGGCGTAACTTGCGAGTTTTCAGTTTTCACATTCAGTGCCGTAATCCAAGATTTAGTTTTTCTATTGTTAGAAGCCGTAACAGGAGATTTTGAAGCTTCCTTGTTTCAAACCGTTGGATAAAGCTATAAGATTTTGTCGGTAATACGTGTTAACTTTTTTATTTGAAAAATCAGTAAAATCCCCGTTACGTTAATCTGCGGACAGGCCACGTGAACTCCCTATCCTTGTATGACAAAAGCTGTGGCTACTCTGAATTGTTGTTTAAATTCGGATCCCTGGCAAAATTTTTCCCTGTAATTTTTCTATTCGATAAGAGGAAATAAACACATTTGAATACCCTTTCCTAAAATTTTTTTTTTAAAAAATCGCACGAACAATTTTTTTTCATGGATAAGGAGTTTGTGTATTTTTTTTTAAATTTATAAGGTGTTTGGCTGGTGGTTGATTATTAGCTAATTAATAATAAAAAGCTCTTATATGTATTATATGTAAGATAAAAACTAAAAAATTGTTACAATGTGAAGTTATAATACGCTACAGTATTTTTAATTACAATTTATTCTAATAATTTCAAACACCATGTTAATATTTGTGAACTCTATTTTGTCCTTTTGGTATACTCTTTTGTTTATTACTATCAACAAATGACAGTCTGTGCGATAATGATCATATATATATTTGCATACTGCACATAAACATTGCGGGCTTTAATAAATTTCTAATCTTATTTTGTTATCACAAAATTGTAATTTTATGCTCATATTTATTAATTATTACAGAGTTTTTATTGTTTGGTTTTATTGATTATGATGGTAAACATTACCGTAAAGTTCTAATCTTTATGATAATATGACTATATTTTGCATACTGTACATAAATATTGTTGACATTTTAAAATTTTTAATATTATATCGTCATTGCAACTTTATGGGATTAAAATTAAGGGCAGTAGTTGTATTATTGTTTTTAAAACAGGGTTAGTAATATTATTATACATATGATTTTAGACAATTGCATGATAAAATTAAATTGTAGATCAAATTTAAAAAGCACAATAATATTTACACATTTATATTATAAGTATAATTCTAACATTATGCTTGATCAAAATTACATTAAAATAAGAAATTATGTAAAAACACGTTACAATTAAAAAATATGTAAATTTTACTGATAATCTGCTGGGATTGACGAATCAAAATGGATCAATGCTTTGGTACGATTTTTTTTTTTTAATACCTTACCTTACATTTACAAATTTTTACTAACTATCACGAGAAACTTTCTATGGTGGGGCATATCTATATTATTAGTGCCCGTTTAATGTTAGATTTGATTAAAAAAAAAACACATGAAAACGAAAGAGTATATGAGTACGCAACACTAAAAAATCAAAATCAAAAGTTAAAACAATTTTACTAACATATAAAAATTTTACATTATATATTTTTACTTTATATTATAATATACGAGAATTTTATACTACAACAATTAAAACAACATTTTTTTAGTGATGTCACCAAAAGCTCTCTATATAATGACTCAATTTAATAAATATTTGATATTCCAAAAACAGTGCACCACTAACATGTATTTTGTCATAACCCACTATAGAATTCTCATCATTATAGATGTACTTTTATCTTTTTCTATTTTTCTTAACAACTTATTGTGTGTCAACCCTATTCAACAGTTGTATGGAGTTGCTCGACTCTTCACGCCCCACAACATAATAATTATTATTATTTTATTTTTTTCAGTTTCTTTTTCTTCTTGCTACGTAACTGTTCCTTTTTCTTTTTGTTCACACAAATCACACATCTAAATATTTTTCTATTTCAAGAAACAAGCGAACTAGAACACGCATTGCACTCTTCCAATGGGGCCTAAATTCTAACTTTAAATAGTATAATCTATAGCCGATATTGGTTCTTTTATTAGATGGTTCTGCCGTTTACTTTCTGCTTTCGATATATTTTTAGCTTGTATGTGGGAGTCACGTAACCTAACAGTGAATCTGTGATCTAGAAGACATTGAAAAATAAAGAAAAACAAAAAACAAAAATAACGTTGAAAAGAACCCGTTTTATTGGATAGTGATTTTCGTGAGCTGGTTTTTCATGAACCATCGTTTTATTATTTGAACACAAAGTGCACGTGTGATGTGTCACGCAAGGAAGTTAAGAGCACAAGTTAAATGCACTAATTTATACAAAAGGAGAATAGGCAAAAAGAATCTTTATAGGCACACCCCAAAAGAATTGAGTATAGAAGGAAAAAATTAGGAGCTTAGTTTAGAAGGGAAAATAAAACGAGAATATAAAAAATATATATATAAAAAGAGCTTGGGTTCCTTCCACAATCTTTTAAATATTTTTTTTTTTGGCTTCTAATCTTTTAGATATGATAAAAAATGAGCACCACGATATCCGTACATTTCATAAAAATCTTTCATCAATGCTGCAAATCCTTGAAAATTTGAACGTTTGAACCCATTTTGGTTAAAACTATTATAGCATATGAAAACTTGAAAACTTGATGATGTAGACATTGTAACATGTAGAACTTTATATTATAATTTTTTTTTTTCTTAACATTATAGTATGCGAGTGTTTTACATTATATTAAATAAAAGTTTTAGCTAAAATTGTAAAGGCTAAACATTCTATAAATGTATTTGTTCATATCCATAGCTTTGGATGTTGGGGGGAAAGAGGAGAAAAAAAAGCAAGAAGAAGAAGAATCTAATATTCATAAATCACGTGTGCAATCACGTAATTTTTTTTTACTACATTCGATGGATGTGATCATTATTACACTAAAATCTTGGAAGTTTTTTTGAAGGTATAATTTTTCTTACAAATCATGTGGGGATCATTATTGATGGTTCCTTTAATATTCTTAAAAGAGCACGGCCAGCTTAACCTTTCCTTAAAAAAAGTAAAAAATAAAAACAAAAAAAAAACACATATGCTTTTATTTTATTAGAAAAATGGCAGTAAATAATGCTCTCAAAACTTATTAAAATAAATAACAGATTTTAAAAATATTTGTAGTAAATAGCATTAAATAAAAAACTTGTTTAAAAATTATAAGTAAACAAAATTTTACTGGAAAAATTTTTTAGTGTTATTTACTATAAATATTTTTAAAACTTAATATTTAAAAAATTTTAAACATCTATTTTTTATTATTATGAGTAATCATATTTAACCTTATGAGGTTATAACCTCGCTACTTATAAAACAATAAAACCTAGATTAAAGCTTATAGCTTTATGAGGAATGGTATTATAACTTTATAAGGTTGAAAATGATTTTTAATTTTTTTATTGTTATTACATGTGGCCGAATAAGTAGAGACGCGCACTGACGGTGATTTTTCTTCATTGTTCAGTGGCCCTCATTTCAAACCAGAATTAGTAGAGGTGGCAAGGGCCCAACACATTTTGTTTGTTTTATCGGTGAATTATTGAGCTCCATAATCCATTTTTAGCTGGTCTGGTGGAATCGTTGTAGAAACCCACAGAAAGCCATGGCCCAAACATTTTTTTTTTTTGGGATGCATTTGGTTCGCAGATCCGAATAAAAAACTTAAAAAACTCAAGGTAAATTCGAGAATTACCGCTATAGTGGCATTTTTGTTTAATTTATTACTCTTTTTACTCTAATTTGAAATGGGATATTTCATTCTAATTTGATTTTTAAAATTTCGGAGGCGGATGAAGAAGAATAATTAAAACTTTTCCTTTTTTTTTCCTTAAGATTTTAATTTTTTAATGTGTTTGTAGTATTATTGGTTTAAGGTCACAAAATTAGAAGAGTAAAAAGGTCATTTTAGTGTCTCAAAAGAAAATTTAAGATACAATAATAATATTTTCAAAAGCTACATGGTATGTTTATTTTTTATATTTTATTGAACAACATGATATCAAGGTAAAGTTTCATCAAAATATAGGTTATTTAAATAATAAAAAACCTAAAAATTAATTTATAATATTTTTCTACAAAAGTTGGTTATTCCTCTTTCTTCAAAACTAAAAAAAAAAAAGAAAGAAAATAAAGAAGTTTAAGTTATGGCAATACACATATCTTTGATCCCTTTCAAAAACAAAACAAAAAAAATAATATTTACATATTTTGCTGCTATTTGTTTTTTTTTTAGATTTAAAAATAAAAAAGAACTCCATTCTCAAAATAAAACAAATATATGACAATAATTTATTAAAATAACCTAAATGCTTTATGTCACTCAAATTAAAATCATGAAAGCTTAGCAAGCTAGATTTTGAATTTTTTTCTTAAAAAGGTAACTTGTTTAAGAAACCAAATTTCAAGGAAGCCCTAAAAGTCCCAAAAAATCTATACAGTGTTCCACAAATCACTTGAAATTAAAAATTTTGGTTTAAAAACTGTAGCATATTAGAACTTTATACTGTAACAACTTTTTACTTTTTACTTTTTACTATAATTATAATTATAAAGAACGTTACATTATAATTGGTTCGAGCCGTTGGTTTATATTGAGTTGCCAAACATCTTTCTAGTTTACAATCCAGTAATAATGTGATGTGCGAAAATTGTCTTTTTTTTATAAATTATACTGGCACTCGTTGTATTTTACTCAAATTACAATGATGCCCTTTAAACCAAAACTAATTACATTGACATCCTTTGGACTTAATTCTATTAAATTTTTTTTGGTTTAAAATGACCAAATGACCCATTTAATCTCAACCATTGATCTTCAAAATTAAATCTTAACATTTGATTTGAAAAACAAAAAATCCCTAAAACACTAATTAGACGAAAAAACCTCACAACCTCCCTCCCTCTACCCAACTGCCTCGTCTAAGGTCCTGTCTCTCCACGACCTTCCTCTGCCATCTCTAGCTCCACCTATTGCCGCTTGAGCCATCGCCAGCTCTCGCCGCTGTTGTCTCCAGTTAGCCTTGGCCTGCCACCCCTAAATTTGCAACAATGGTTTGGTTTCTTTTTTTCTTTTTCTTTTTTTTCCCTCTATTTGGTTTTTTTAGGTAAATAGGTAGTTAGTGTTATTTGTAAAATTTATTGAATTAACTAATTTGTAAAATTAGTTAGTGTTATTTATGAAATTAGTTTATGTGATTTATGATCTTGTTAATTTTCATTTTGTTGGAATTATCTAGTTTGTGAAATGAGTAAGTGTAATTTGTGAAATTAGTTAGTGTGCTATTATTGTTATTTGATGGAAAGGAATTGATGCTCAACTAGTTTGATGGTGGTGGCAACTCTTAATGAATGGCTACCTTTTTTGTTTTACTATGTGTTGGTGGCTTTTATGTGACAATGACTTATTTTGTATAATACTTGATAAAATTTATTAATTTAAATCTATAATTTGTTTAGATTTAACTAATAAATTTTCATTGATAGATCATATTTTAATAAAATTATGATAAAATATAAATTATATATGGATAATATTAATGTGTACTTTGTCTGTGAATTTTGTACAATTCGGGATATTGTTAATATTCAAATTTTTGTGAGTTTAAATACTCAAAAATTTGTGTATAATATGCTCAAAATGAAAATCATATCACAATTGATTATAATATTGTAGTATAAATTAATAATGATAGTGTTAATTAAAGTAGAAAAGCATGCCATAATCCAGGAGCGCTAAGAAGCAAGGCTAGGGTGAGATAAGCGTAGGTTAAGTTAGCTACCAACTAGCTAAGAAGCTGGGAAGGGCCGCTACGGCTAACTTTCCAAAGTGTTAGTATCGTTCTGAACTCTAACTTGACTACCGACATGCTCAATGGCCTAGGAGTGATTGCTCAACAGCCATGAGACTTGACCGTTTTCAAATTGAGGGGTAGATTTCTTTTAACCGATCATACATTCCCTTTTTACCCAATGCCTCAATCGATGGGAGAAGAAACCGAATGTACTATCAAGGGCTTACTAAGGCCCCATATGCATTCCTTCTTGCACTAGAGACGACCACAAAAAGCCTTATGCCAATCTCGCAATGTCGAAACCTTTCTCTTAAACCATAAGTCATTTCATATCAACCTACACTTGCAAAGGCAGACGCATCCTTGGCTTTGTATGGATAGATACATGTCTTTGAATATCTAAACTCCCACCGTCTATCGAAACTCCCACATACTCATCTCCATATAGCATGTTCTCCTGTGTAAGCCAAGTCTAACTCTTCATGGTTAATTACCAGTCAGTTAAACTGGTAAAGGATTATGTCTCTACAACACATTGGTTGATAGAGTGCAGTATAGAAAGACACACAGACGTAACAAGGTACAAGGTACAATGTAATTTTACAGTTAAAACAAAAACACATATATATAGGATACTGTGTTAGGATTAAAAAAGCAAGTTAAAAAGTGAGTAAGTATATTTTAGACTATTTAAGTGTATATTTCTTTAATTTACACTAACAACATAAGAAAAATATAATATAGTGTAAAATTATACTATGTAAAAAGTTTATGGGACCCACTAAAGGGACATCTAAAAAGGTGGAAAAAGAGCCACCTCTCTCCCTTGTTGTAGGTGAATCATTTTTACCATAAAAAATGCTAAGGTGATAACTAATAGGGCGAGTCATCAAAATTGTAAAAAAAAAATCCCATTTTTACTCATTAATTCTTATGCAACAAGAACCAATACACTCCATTTCCCGTTCCTCCAAATCCGACAACTTTTGGATCACTCCTCCCAAAATTTTCTCAAAAATTTCGTCACAAAAAAAAATATTCCAAGCAAGCTCTAAGGCAAGATCAAGTTTTTGAGTTCAAGAATTGCTAAATTTGAAGATAAGTCTTAGACTTTCTCTAATTGTTTCTAGGGTTTTCTTTGGATTTTGGAGGGAATCTTGATGAGGTTTTCTTGTCATGGTTATGTCTAGGAAGATAGACAAAAATCAAGCTTTGTGAAGGCTCACAAGCTTACAAACCCTTTGGTAAAAAGCTTTATCTTATATTTTCAAGTTTGTTGTTGTTTTGATTTCTTTTTTATCAAGTTTGGTTCGTAGTTGCTTAAAATTAGACTATGAGATGTTTAAGGCATTCTATGGCATGTTTATGTAGTGTATTTTGTGTATGTTTATAATGATTGAAGGCTAAAGCTAGGGTTTATGCACTCAAAATCAAGTTTGGAAAAAAAAAACTATACAAATTGTAGAGTTTAGATGATTTAAAAAAAAAAAGAAGAAATTTTTACATGTTTAAATATGATTTATTTTCTGAGTAAGATGTAAAACTTGTTCAAAACAGTAAGATTTACAACTTTTATGAACAAAGCTTTGTGAAATTTTGAAAGGATTAAATTGAAAAGATTTGTACAAATTTGGAAGAATTAAAAAATGGCAGAAAACTCCATTGTATAGTTAGATTTTTAAAAATTTAAAATACAAAAGTTGTAGATCTCGATGAAACTATTTAAATTGCAAACAGGTTGTCAAAATTCCATACGATTTATGAGATATCAATTTTATGAATTTTTATCACACAAATTTCAATAAATGTTAAAAAAAAGTTTTAAAATTAAAGGAATTTAAATTATAACTTTGGAGAATTTTAATCCTTGCGAAAAATCAAGGCCAATAATATAAAATGATCGTTTTTAGTTCTAGAGGCAAAATCGTCGAAATTTTCATAATTCGAATTAAAATCATGAAGTTTTGTTAAAATCATTTTTTAACGCAAAAAGAAAATCGATGCCTCGATTTCTTATTTCTTTGTCAATAAGTAACATTTTATGATAATTTAGCAAAAAGGGGTCTAAAAAGTCTAATAAGGCCCATTGAAGGCCAAAAATGTAAGTTTTTTTTTTGTAAAATGACCCGAATGGACCATGAAATGCCTGATTATAAAAATGTCCCTTAGCAGGAGTAATTCCTTATTCCGTTACTAATGTTAAGGCTAATGAGTTTCGTAATGAATGAAAATTTAAAAAAACAAGTAATAACCCAATTCAACAATTAATGTTCACATCTTGTTACCGACATATGGTTCGAAAATAGTAAGTTAACTAATGACAATAAATTGTCCAAGTAGGACACTAGGACAGATAACAAAAGAACAAAAAACTGGTTAACGCTGTGTCAACTTCAAGTAAGTTCAAACACCACCTACAATGTGGAATAAAAATGGAAATGTTATTTAAATCATTTAGTAAAATGCATTTGTCATGCACTTATTGAAAGTGAATAAAACATCATATATGGTATGTCAACCTAAATGAAAGGACTAGTAAAATGATTCACCAGACAAGTAATGAAAGTGGCGTACCAACTGTTGGCTCAAGGGGAGTCTTAAGTTATGTTACAATTTCGGCATTACAATGACCCATGTGCATATATGATACGAATACTTAGGCCCTAGTTAAGCTAAGAATTTGGAAGGAATAATCAATGTTCATAAACAAGTATAAATGGATCATACATACAAGTAGGATATACCTGTGGGCTATATTTGAACTTACTGAGCAATAGCTCATTTAGTTATTTCATGTTATTGAAATTCAGCCAAAAGGCCATAATAGAATCACTGTTGAGCTGGCAACAATACATGAGCAAATATGTAGGCAAACATATGAATACCGCAGCAGGAAAGTTTTTGCTACATATTAAGTAAATTTGAAATGTGTAGTTTGCAAAAAATATTAAGCATGAAGTGTGATATAACATAAGTTAAGCGTGACGTCTAAACTCTTTTAGAAACAATGTTGTAACAACTACATATGAAGAATGAAAAAGTTATCTATATATATAATGTTTCCTAATTTTTATAGTTAAGTAAGTAAGTAAAGTATTAAGAAATGACTCGAAAGACTTGGGTCACTACATTTTGAATGTTTTAGACTTATATAGTTTTTTATTATTAATTATTTTTATTTTCATATCATGACTTATTGACTTTTTGGGCCTTTAAATTTTTTAATACATCATGACTTACGGACTTTTATTTAGACTATGTAATTTTTAACAATTTGTTTTACTATGTGTTGGCAGTCTTCATATAATCATGACTTATTTTGAATATTTTCAAACTTATACAGTTTATTTATTTGTTTATCTTTATTTTATGACTTATTGACTTTTTTGGACTATGCAATCTTTTAATATATTATGGCTTATTGACTTTTATTTGCACTATATAATTTTTAACATATTTTGACTTGTGAACATTTTTTAGACTACCTAATTTTATTTTTTCTATTCGCTATGATAATATTTCATCTTAGTTTAGACATTATAATTGTTACCTTTATATTGTGACTTTGCATTGTAGAATGCTAATTTGTATTAGATATATTTATATGTTGTATGCTATTTTAGTGGATGAAGAATAAGTATAAGTAAATTTTTCAAAAAAAGAAAAGAAAATGTTTTCTTTATCATTAGATTGGAATTTATAGTTACAAGTTACAAGCATATTAAAATTATTTGTACTTTTTTTAATGTAACATAAGATTAAAAACGTCATTTTTAGATGAAAAAAGCTTAAAAAGTTTTTTTGATGGATGGAGGTGTAGTTTGGGTATTTCAAATAAAATTAATAATCAACTCTAACGGTAGGGAGTCTCTTTACAATTCTAAATAGATGTTAATGTGATTAGTTTTGGTTAAAAGGTGTTAATTTTATTAGTAAACGACATTCTCTCTACTTTTTACCTTTGTATGCCGTCAGTTTTTGCTTGGAGTTGTTGTCACCTGATGATACGCTGCTAGTTAAGTTTAGACAGATATGCTGAAAAAGAGTTGTATCGGAAGAAAGCAGTTTTTCGTCACAAGGTAGATATCGGTCAGCTTGAGCACTCGACAAGATTTGAAGGGGATGAAATTTCACTTTAGAGACATACTAGATTCCTTTCGTGTTTAATGTTTTGGTAACTTTAGTTCTAATGTGGTTGCAGTTTCCATAACACGATTTAACAGTGGAAGCAGTTTGGCCAGGACTTTTCATTGACATGGCTGGTAACTACTGGGAGGTGCCATTTTTAGTTGCTGTTGACTTGGCCTCTGTTGCTTCCACTTCTGGAGCAAGTTATCACCTGTCTGCGCCCCATCATTTGGGTCCGCCTGAGAGTTTTTCTAGTGATGGGAATGATCAAGTACCCTTAGTCTGCTTCCTGGTTTATCCCTCAAAGGTGCTTTTGCGTTTAATAAGACTGTTGAGTTTTGGAGAAGTAATGCTCCGAAGTTGAAAATGGTGCAACCGTTTGATATATTCCTTTCGAGCCCTCATGTTTCAGCTTCAGGGATCATCGGTTAAATGTTGCCTCATTCATTTCTGTCTTTGTAGAACTTTTTTGCTTTAGCTAATGGACAAATGCAGATATTGTATTTAGCATATGGATAACTCGAAAGAAACAGTCCCTTTATATTTGCAACCGAAGCATGATTAAATTGTGTTTTTAGTAGTGTGGTGGGGTAGCATGTGAACTACCAAGCTATATATATATATATATATATATATATATATATATATATAAAATAGCTTGGCAGAGCCTAGAGGACACTTGACAATATCTGTTTTTGGAATTGTAAGACCATGCCTAACATATCATATAGTGCAACAACCACACCTAGAGAGTGAATTTGAACAAATGTGGGTAGTTGTTAGTATGAAGGCCTGGTTGGTATTGCTTTTATCGGCCCCCAAAAGTCCTTTGGACGTAAACACAATGCAGGTAGTGTGTTTAATGAAAGTGTACAAAAATAGTTTGCATAGGCACCAATTGACTTTACCTTTGCTTACTGGCTTCTGCTTCTACTTCTCCAGTAGAACTTTCAAAAGCACAACATCTAAACTAAGCCTGGATGCTATTAAAAAATCTGGCTTTTTCATGCATTTAGGTGCTGCTGTGACTGCTTTTTTGGGGACAATTCAGAGCGGCCAAGAATAGAAGAAACTTGTCAGGGTTTTAAAGGTGTTCATTTCGAATGTAGTGCTGTAAAATCCGCCTTTGTGTGAGATTTGTTTGGATCTGTGTCATTTACAGCCCGGCACGGGAACTTCCAGAGGCTGTTTCTTGATCTTACTAGATTTAACGCGCCCCTGGATTTTCCTTCCGGTTCCAAATTTCTTTTAGGCGCAGCACGCCTAGTAGAAGACTATCAATTCTCAACAGCCAAGTTTGGAGGCTCTTCAGGCTGTTTGCCCTAATACCCGCCTCTCTTTCCAGCAGCAGGTGATCAAATTATATAACAGCATACAACTTTCTATAAATTTTGTGGTTTTTGTTCAATAGTGTGCCTAACTTAACTGAACTGTTTTAAAACCAATGTAAGTTTCCTGTGCTGGGAATTTTTTTCTATTAAATCTTTTCTCATACACTAGTTGCTTGTTTATTTACTGTTACTTGTGTTTTCATTTTTGCAGATTGCAGGACCTTTCATTTTTAGGATTGAGTTGGGAATCGCTATTGATTTGAGAAATGGTGACTGGAATATACAGATTGAGGAACCAATATTCGCCATAGAACACGCATTGCATGTCCTTGATTCTGCCAAAGCCATAGCTTGGTACTCGCCAAGGCAACAAGAATTCATGGTCGGACTTCGTTTCTTCGAGACATGAAACATGTTCCCTTGATTGGGTTTAGGAAATCTATTTGATGGGCAGTCTCTAATTAGATGTTCTGCTCGCTTGAGAGTAGTTACTTGTGGATTATGAG
The DNA here is from genome assembly GCA_946598075.1 of Artocarpus hirsutus. Taxonomy (NCBI): domain Eukaryota; kingdom Viridiplantae; phylum Streptophyta; class Magnoliopsida; order Rosales; family Moraceae; genus Artocarpus; species Artocarpus hirsutus. The sequence goes on along the minus strand of CAMOHE010029997.1, from coordinate 3,553 downwards.
TCGGAATGTTTATCAATTAGTATCCGTTAAGCAGCTTTAGGGCAATGAGTTTCGGCTTCCACCAAGTCTATATTCCCCGGTGCTCGTTTGATACAACTTTTACTTTGGTTTTAGTAAGTAGAAAAAGATAAGCAAAAACTGTAGCTTTTTAGTAAGTATTAGAAACTATATTTTCAAAGAGCTTTATCAAGTCAAAATAGTTTCAATTATTTTTAAAAGTCACAAAAATGTTATATTTAAGCTTATAATGTATTATTGATACTTTGGTATAAGTTTTAAGGCTATTTCAGAAGTGTTTTATTGAGAAGCTACATTTTATGGCTTTGACAGCAAGCACTTCTGGAAAGTAAAAACTCTTTTGATAATTCATCCAAACACTTATAGAAGCAGTTTTAAACTCAAAAAGTCAAAAACAGCTTTTAAGAAGCTTCATAAACAGATCCTATTAGAGAAACAACCATTAAAAAAAATAAAAAAAAAGTTTACGCCTTAAAGTACAACACATATGGGTAGGAAAATTATTTTCCGACTGAGGTTTCCTAATTCTTGTAGAAAAATTGGCATTAACTTCAAAACTGTGGACAGCTGTTTTAAATACTCCAAAGCATCATTCAATAACATTATGTGATGAAGAGTAACCATATAGTTCAACAACTCAAATCACATATTTCCATTCTGTAATTTTGAAAAGGTCCTTTATTAATTTAGGCATTTGAATCTCGTAAAAACGTTAAACCATAATATGAACTCATCATCTGAATATATCTGAATTCATAAGCCCTATTAATGCAAATCATCCAAGAGACAAGTTAAAAATCAATGAAATCACATTATCATCGACAAACTTAAATACAAATGTCTCACCACAAAATTCACATCGTATAAAGAAATTTGATGAATGTCAAAGTTCAAGCAACCATAAACTTGGGAACATTAACAAGCTGAAAAACTACGCTTGCGTCCAAATAAAAAATTGAGTGAGAACCTCACAAACGCTGTCATGCCAGCAGTGGCTTTGAGTTGTCTATATCATGAGCATCCTGCCAAAAAAAAAATAAATAAATAAACGAGTAATTAGTAGGAAATAATACTATTTGATTTGCAGTATCAATATAAGGTACAAGATCAAAATTACAGAAAAAAAACAAATAGTCAGCTTAGGTTACTAACAAAAGGGCATACTTTGAAGCCCGTGAACTACTTTTAAATTCTACTAACAATGGGTTTTGAGACGCAACGAAAAGATAAAACATAGTTGCTACATGTGTCAATTTTAGGCCTTATTAAATAGGCTGGCCTGTGACCCATCTCTTTTAGTCTAGGCCTAGATCGGGACCGGCCCAAGCCTTAGACCGTTCTAGATCAAAAACTTAGGCCCAAACTAGAATTAGGCTAGACTGGACCGGTCCAGTTGGATCATTTTTAATTTTTAATTTTTTATTTAATTTCTTAATAAAAATTCAGGCTGTCCGAACGGGCTTTAGGCCTATGCAGGCTTTGAGCCAAACTGAACCTCCTTTTTCATTAACTAGGTCAATTTATCCTTTTGTTATGTATAGACTAGGTTGGATGGCTCGAATTGACACCTCTTATAACTACAATAAAGAGACCTTATAGAGCAGGCTCGCTGTGGAACACATTCACTAGATAACAAGCATTTCCAACATTTTTTCAACGAATAGAGAAACAAAAAGTGCTCAACAAGAGCTCGTCCTAGGTTCTAGAAAGGTCACATGAATCTAAACTAGTGTACTTTATTGCATTAAAACTAACTGCATGAATCTGCATATCAACGTCATAAACAGATACCTTCTAACTCTGTTAACTAGAGAACGCTTGGCTGAAATTTGTTTCATGCAGTTTGTAAACAAGAGAAATATATCTTATCTTTCTTGGACGAAAAAGATTAGCGTTCTAACTTTGTTTTCTGTTACTAGGTATTTGTGGCTTGGCATTTTTAACTTTGTTTTTTGTTACTAGGTATTTTTTTTCTATTTTAAGGATTTAAATTTTTTAGTATCAAATTTCCGAATTGTCGCTGCTTTTTTTTTAGCAATTGATTTATGTGAGTTTTTTTTTTTTTTTTTTTACCAACAACATCTAAAGGGCAAAATAACCATCGAGTTTCACGTCGTTAAAATATTCAAAATAAACATCAACTTATAAACAATATTGGACCATTGCATTTAACAAGATTGACCTTGTGGTTCAGGCATAACGTTGTGGTAAAAACCACACTCAACTCTACTTAAAGGTGAAGAGTTCGAATTCTGTTTTCTCACCCCCAAGTTCAAAATAATAATAATAATAATAATAATATTGACCATTAAAAATAGAAGTCCACTTAACAGGTAAAGTGGGGGCATAGAAAAAGCCTATTGTTGTTGTTGTGGGATAATTATATAACTATATCTCTTATTTTTAATTATTTTTTAATTTATCCTTATGTGTTAAAAATTACAAAGGTATTCTTTAAATTTAACAAATTCGTTTCAATTTTATTCCTTACAGACTTTTTTGGATTAAAAGATATAAAGATAAAACAAATATACCCTTAATTGGACCTCATTTATTTCAAAAATATATTTTTTTTCTTGAGAAGAATTTTTATAAAATATTTTAACATTTAAAAAGTCATAAAACTTAAGATCTTTTTTAAAATTTAATGTTTCATTTTAGGAGTTTTTATCTTTTTAATTCTACGAGATATTTTTTATACTATTTAAAGGGCATTATGTCATTTTGTCCAATTTGTTTTATTTATATGTATGAAATTAAAAAAAAAATTTTAAATTTAAAATATAGCTTTATAGTTTCTAAAAATAAAAAGACGGATTAAAAAATAGTTAAAAATTATGTTGTTAATTATTTATTATTTTACAAAGCACAAACCTTTTAATTCTCAAGCCGTACTTCCTTTGTGGTTTGATCCCATGGTCATCGCTTGTTTCTTTTTCCCTTTTTTTTTTCTTTTGAAGGGAATTTCTTTTCTTTTCATTTTGAACTTATGATGACCATAGTTTTGTTTTGTGAGATATTAAGGATCACCCGATAATTGTCAATATTTCCTAAACAAATAATTTCCAATATTTTAATTAGGTAAATTCACAAAAGTTACATTTGAAAGTCATCTTGGGTCCCTTGACAGCCAGATGAATTGTTTTGCTCGTTACAACTTTGGCTCTTTGGCAGTTCGAAATGCGTAAAAGAAATGAATATGACCGTTGGAAAGAAGTTCCGCAAATTCTTTTTCTATATGTACATTTACATGGACAATACTATAACAAGCTTAACAATCTTAAAATGAGCCATACACACTAAATTTATTTAAACCTAAAAATCAAAAATAAAAAACTCAAAAAAAAAAAAAAAAAAGAAGACGAAGAGCACCACTGCATCTGCGGAGGCAACGCACCGATAACAGCGATGACCCCAAATTTCAACGGCCGTCACGATTCCGACGTGAATTGTCGCAATTCTCACTCCTTCTAACTCAACCTTTGCACTAATGGCAGCTTCACGAGTCTGCTCTGAAAATGGAATCTGCCAAGGC
>CAMOHE010029996.1:0-18165 GCA_946598075.1 Artocarpus hirsutus | reverse complement strand
TAACTTGTTCTTAAGCTTGTTCGCATGTAGTCTCATCTATGCGGCCTCATGAAATCTCAGACAGAATTAAAGGCAATCAAAAGGTGCAGTCAAGATTTTCAGCTGAACACAGACTCCACTTACAGATAATATGGCTCAAAGTTGTTCCAGGTCTCGGCTAAGCCAATAATTTCTCCATTTTGGTGGTTAGACTTTTCCCATTTCATACCAACATTGTGACTTGAAGAATGCAAGTTATTAGCCTCATAAGTAATGCTTTCATCTCATTTCTCTTGTATTCGAGCAAGTTTTTCTTCCTCGAATGTTAATTTTGTGCCTTTCGATTTAAAGTCATTTTCTATTGTATTTAATATTGATAGTTGCTCTTAAGACTCATAAAAGTCTAGAAATTAGAATATAAATGGTTTTGAGAAGGGCCAATACAGCAATCAACTCGGATTAGACAATGTTGCCCTTATGATTGTACATATCTGCAGTGAAGACCTGGATACGGCCCCAATTAGAAAAAAAATTTAAGGTGTTTTGGAGCATTTGTTAAAACCAATAGTTTAAACTAATTTTGGTTAAAACCAACGTCGCATGTAAGAACTTTATCCTGTAACAATCAAAAGTTTTGGTTGAAATTAAGAACGCTAATACGCTTGCTTATTTCAAGCAACAATGTGAAGGGAGAACATGAAGAAATCTTTGTAGTTGTGACTTCAACATTCAACATTACATTGTCTTTTTTTTGGATGGAACACTGCATTGTCTTCTCGATAATAAGAGCAGAAATGAAATTCTTTTGTTGGCTTCTTCCCCAACCCCCACTTTATATAAAGTCAGTTATGCAAGCGTGCTCACTCAACAGAGTTGGTAAAGCCAAATTTATAGCCGCCGCACCGTGGAATTATGATTAGACACTTTTGAGCTCATTGTTTCAGCAAAATGTACAACGGCTAATTGCACAGCTTATTCATTTGAGCTACCATCTTTCTCTTTCATCACAATTCCCTCAAGAATCCAATCAGTGCCAAAATTACCCAAGAATTGTTGAGGATCAACTTGGCCAGGGAGCTTAAATGAGATGGAGAAACGACCAGGCGAGCAGAGGTTTCACGTCTGCATTTCAGACATTTGAGAGTACCTTAACACTGACTTCACACCTGTTGTAGGTCCCCATAGCAATACAATTCATTCAGAGTAGAATAAAATTATGCTCATGCGTCATTTCCATATTTTTTTGGTAGAACTTATGGAAATGCCATGTAAGCTAGGCTAGAGCAACATGGTAAGACAAGAGATGAATTTATTTGTATAACTATCTAGTGTGGATTTTGATTCTCTAACACTACTGTAATGCTTATATTTCGGTAGAAATAATATTTTCTTACATTCTAAATCAATATTATTGTGCTATCAAATTTTATATAAATTCAGTAATGCTTTTTTATGTATTAATTAACTTGCAGAATAATATTAACATTATTATTTTATGGAATGTCTCTTATTATAATATTGCCGGAGGTAGGTATACTATCGCTATTAGATATTTCATAAAATAAAGTTTTATAGGTCTTAACATAAATATTATTCTACTAAAATAAATTAATTTTGATTAATTTCATCTTTTCTATCTTATAATTGTGATAATTAATTCTATAATGATAACGGTTTTATTTATCACAATTGGTGATTTTAATTTAATGTTTTTAAGGAATGTCTCTTCCTACATCATTGCTTGCAATATTGTCACTTTTAGATATTTTGTAAAAATAATATGCATGTTTTAACGGAAAAAGATTTAATTAGTCAATGTTTTAGAAATTTAATTAGAATCAAAAACCATGCCGGTAATAAACATATAAAAGATTATCGACACCTCACCGTTTTTAATTATATGTTTTAAACCTTAAAATTTGAATTTATAAAAAAATAGTCTTCTTTTTAAACTTTATTTTGCTTAACTCACTTTCCTCTTAAAACATTAAAATTTGGCAACTTTATCATTTGTAAATTTAAATTTCACCTCATTATGGTTATGACCACCCTTGCTATACTACAAACGACAGCATTTAAAGAAACATTTTGAGCGACACATCACAACTCCTTGTATCAACACTTTCCCATCACTTTCAACTTTACAATTGAAGTCTCCTGTAGTAACCAAATTAAAGCCAGTTTGGTCCTATAACGCCCTTAAGTGGGAGTTAACAATTTTAAATAAATTAAATAAAGATCAAAAATTAAAAATAAAACATCAAAAAAAATTTGCTTGGGACTTAAATGAAAATCTCTCAAATCAAAACAAAAATATAAACAATAATTAAACCACAGTTTAATGTAGAACCTTAAATTTGATAACACAAAACTGTCACCATCATCATTTCAACCCTCAATATATCTTAATATAGTCTCAAAAAGTAACATATGATGCTTACATTATCATGAAATACATTCTTTAACAATAAAAGCAATTCCACATATACAGCTACATAGCTACCTTAACTATGTTTCTTGTCGCCACTTCACACACTATGAGTCTTGAAAAGATGAAAATATAAAGGAATGAGAGACAACATGCTCAGTAGGAAAAAACCATTACTCACCTTTAGGTTTTTATCATTACCACATTAAAACTTGCATAGTTAGTTAATGCTTATCATTATCCAGATTATGAGATTTATTATGATCATATTATGTAGAAACTATAGTTAATCATTACCGAGCTTCATACACATACGTATATTCAAATATTACAGTTTATCATTATTCTTAGGTATCCACGTTCAATAGAGTATCACTCAACTCATCAAAACCCAAATAGGCGCACTTGACCACCCCTCAATCATTTCAAGGGAGTTCCGGTGAGAGGACATCAAGCCCTGAGTCCTCACCAAGTTGATTCTTATATAGTGCGTTCTGGACTTTCGACCCGATGGAGCGTAATCACCTCCCCTATTTTACCTTTTGGGGTATTCATGCCTAAGGACGTAACCGCTGCCCTCTTCACGTCTCACCATTTCTCTATATTCAATTGTTATTTATAGACTTAGTTTTCATAACTATGCTTCTCAACTTACAACATGTGTCAAATCATTATATTCCTCGCTGTACAATACAGGACGAGTTCTACATCATCATGTTATAAATATAATCATATACATTCAAAATATCATATATATATATATCTTGCAACATAAAACAACCAAATTTTAATTTATCAAAACCTCACAAAAGATAAGTAAGAGAATCCTTACCTTCCAAGTTTATCAACAATCTTTTAAATCTCGGAATCAATTAACGTTAGCTCTATACACCCTTGATCCTAAAGGGTGCATAAGGACAATTAAAATTAAAGCACAACATACAACCATATTTATAAATAAATCATGTATAAATCCATCTCACTAAACAACTTTGTCTTAAACACAATATAAAATATATACAAGTAATCTATATGTTTTAGTCTCTAATAAGATTCATAAATCACTTAAGATAGTGCTGGAAATGTTGCAAGACATTAACGGATTAGGAGGTGAACAAAGTTGAGTTCTTGGTTCAGGTTAGTAGCTGGTAGACCATGGCAAACTGGCGGTATACTTTTGCAAAAAAGGGCAGGTTCACTATCTATAATCAGCACACGGGTTAACAGGTAGGGCCTATAATTTTGGACACGCATGATGACACAATACGAAAACGACACGAGATAAATGAGTTTGGACTGCACGTTTATTAATTGTGCCATAAATGGGTTGGCACGAATAACATGAAAAAAAAAAACAGGTTGGATTCATGCTAACACGCTAAACACGCCTTAACACGTTTAATTAAACGGGCCACAAACGTGTTGACACGGCACGACACAATCCGCCCATTTATAACACATTTAAATTTAAAAATAACAATATTTGAAATATTTATAGTAGGTTAGTATTAATTAGATATTGTGTTTTTGTTAATTTTCTTTATCGACTTTTTTAAAAAAGTTTTTTAAAATTTTTTTAAAAAAATTTAAGCATTATGCAAGGTCAAGAATTGAACCTTGCACCCAAGGTGCAATTCTCATGTTTACCACCACCATGTTAGGCTTCCAAGTAGTGTCTAATGATAGCTTTTATTATATTTATTATGATTTTTTGCTTTTGATGCAAAAAGTCCCACATCGGCAAGTGAAACAAGAGGACTCTCTAACTCTTCTATAATTATGTCTCAGTTTCGTTTCCACCCTCCACTGCACGTCAAAGCCGTTTATGGCTTGGAACAATTCCTCTCTAAAGAGGAGAAAGACAGTTTAAAATATTTAATAAATTAAAAATTGAAAAAAATATAAATATAATTTAAAATGTTTAATAATTAAAAATTATAATATTATTTACATAAAGTTTTTTAAATTTTTTTGATTTTAATTGAAATTATGTAGTAAAAAAAATTAAATATAATTTTTTGTGTTATAAACGTATTGGCACGAACACGACACGCGAACACGATTTGCTAGCTCTATTAACAGGTGGTTTACTTAAGGTAAACGGGCGATAAACTGCCACTGACAGGTTCACTAGTTTCTAATATGAAGATTGAAAAATTCATAGAAAATAAAAAGCAACTCCAATTTAGGCTCATGATAGCTCGTTGAAAAACTTAGGATGTCTATTTTTTAAATATTCAAATTAATTTCAAAATTCATTTTCATTTAATCCTAGAACTTCAAGAAAGAGCCACTGCCCATAGAGATATTATAAAGTTTATGTAATACCAAGTTTTCCTTTATAGCAAATCATATTATCCTTGTACAAAATCTCAAAACCATATCAAAATATATAGTATGCATTATATACTCATAATAAACATATTCCTATGGATTTTTATACCAATATCAATATCAAACCATATCTCAAACATTTTTTGCAAATAAGGGTGAAAACATGCTTTTATCAAACTTTCTCATTCAAAGTTTTGGAAATCTTTTTCATACATCAATCAAATTCGTGATGAATCTTTGAAATATGTTTCTACCATGCATATGGAACTAGTTTAACAATATAACATCTGTTTACAGCATATGCACTTAGATTTTTTTTATACATATGTACCAAGATAATAGCAAAACATATACATATCTAATTCTTATAAAAACTCAGGTTCAAGAACTCAATTTGGACAACTTTTGGGATATAAAAACTTTACAAATAAAAAGTTAAATTCGTTCATAAAACACTAATATCGATTATAGCTAAATAGAGGCTTCAAAAGGCTTCTTGACTTCGGGTATGGCTAAGAATGGAACTTTTGTTTGGCTATGAAGAGAGCTTTGTGCTCTGTATTCTTAAGCATAATTTTAAAGTGAGAAAGAGAGAGTAAGGCAAACGTGGGATGGAGGAAAAGTTGATTAAAAGGGGCAACATAATTGAAGGGAGAAGGGCAAGGTAGGTGGTCACGGGAGAAATTGAAAAAAAAATTAAAAAATAGTTTGAATAAATTATTTCCATGTCTTTAAATAGTTAGTTGCATTATTTCCATGTCTCCTTTGGAGACTTTAGCAAGAAAATGCCAAAGTGGCATTTTCATAAATATATGAAACATCGATGACAATTTAGTAATTTTAAATACAACTATTTTTTTTAAATTAATACATTTTATACATTATATTTACAAAATCCTTCTCGTTATAATAACCATTATATTTTTAATAGGAAGGATTTTGTAAATATAATGTATAAAATGTATTAATTAAAAAATTGTTGTATTTAAAATTACTAAATTGTCCTTAGACGTTTCACATATATATGAAAATCCCGCTTTGGTATTTTCTTGCTAAAGTCTTCGAATGAGACATGGAAATAATTCACCTCAACTACTAAGAGACATGGAAATAATGCACCCAACTACTTGGAGGCATGAAAATAATTTATCCTAACTATTTTTTTAAAAATTTTCTTTCAATTTCTCCCGTGACCACCTACCTTGCCCCCTCCCTTCAATTATATTGCCCCTTTTATTCAACGCTTCCTCCATCTCACATTTGCCTTACTCTCTCTTTCTCACTTTAAAATTTTGCTTAAGAATACAGAGCATAAAACTCTCTTCGCAGCCAAACAAAAGCTCCATTCTCAGCCATACTTGAAGTCATTCATCATGGATTTGATTGATGTATGAAAAAGATTTCTAAAACTTTGAATGAGAAAGTTTGACATAAGCATGTTTTTACCTTTATTTGTAAGAAATGTTTGAGATATGGTTGATGATAATATTGGTATAAAAATCCACAGGAATATGTTTATTATGAGTATATAATGCATACTACATATTTTGATATGATTTTGAGATTTTATACAAGGATAATATGATTTGCTGTAAAGGGAAACTTGGTATTCCATAAACTTTGTAATATCTCTATGGGTAGTGGCTCTTTCTTGAAGTTCTAGGATTAAATGAAAATGAAATTTGAAATTGATTTGAATATTTAAAAAGTAGACATCATAAGTTTTCCAACGAGCTATCATGAGTCTAAATTGGAGTTGTATTTATTTTTTATGAATTTTTTAATTTTTAGATTAGAAATTAGTAAACTTGCTAGTGGCAGTATACCACCTATCTACCTTAAATAAACCATCTGTTAACCTGTGTGCTGATTGTAGATAGTGAACCTACCCTTTTGTAAAAGTATACTGCTAGTTTGCCATGGTATACCAGCTGCTAACCTGAACCAAGAACCCAACTTTGCTTACCTCCTAATCCCTTAATGTCTTGCAACCTTTCCAACACTATCCTAAGTGATTTATGAATCTTATTAAAGACTAAAACATATAGATTACTTGTATATATTTTATATTGTATTTAAGACAAAAGTTGTTTACTTTGGTATTAAACAAAAATTGCATAAAAACTTTAATGGCACACTAGTAAGATGGATTTACACATGATTTATTTATAAATGCGGTTATATGTTGTGCTTTAGTTTTAATTGTCTTTATGCACGCTTTAGGATCAAGGGTGTGTGAAGCTAACGTTAATTGATTCTGAGATTTAAAAGATTGTTAATAAGCTTGGAATATAGGGATTCTATTACTCATCTTTTATGAGGTTTTGGTAAATAAAAATTTGGTTGTTTTATGTTACAAGATATATATATGATATTTTGAATATATATAATTACATCTATAACATGATAATGTGGAACTCGTCCTATATTGTATAGCAAGGAACATAATGATTTGACACATTTTGTTGTAAATTGAGAAACATGGTTAGAAAAATTGACTATAAATAACAATTGAATATAGAGAAATAGTGATATGTGAAAAGGACAGCGAGTACATTCTTGAGTACGAATACCCTAAAAGGTAAAATAGTGAAGGTGATAACGCTCCATTGGGTCAAAAGTTCTTGAACATACTGTATAGAAATCGACTAGGTGAGGACTCAGGGCTTGATGTCTCCTCACCGGAACACCTTTGGAATGTTTAAAGGGTGGTCAAGCGCACCTATTTGAGTTTCAATGAGTTGAGTGACACTCAACTGAATGTGGATACCCAAGAATAATAAAAAATTGTAATATTTGTATATATGTATATGTATGAAACTCGGTAATGATTAACTATGGTATCCATGAAATATGATCATAATAAATCTCATAATCTGAATAATGATGAAAACTAACTAACCATGCAGATTTAATGTGGTAATGAATAAAACCTTAAGGTGAGTAATGGTTTTTTCTACTAGGCATGTCGATGCTCGTCCCTATTATATTTACATCTCTTAGGTGGAATTCAATGTAACCTGTCTAACAAGAAATAATCATCTAGAATGTTGATTATTGTTGGAAGAACTTTGTTTATTTGTAATTCGTCTAGACTATGTAAGATTCGTATTACTTTTGTGGTGGCTGTGTTAAGTTATTTAGGAAATTATACTATGATGATGACTGTATTTTAATATTTGGTGCTACATTAAAACTGTGGTTCGTATTTACAATTTATTTTTATTTTTTCTTTATTCCTAAAGACCCATAGGCATTGTTTTATTGTTTTGAATTGATATTGTATTTAAATTTATTTTTATTTATTCAATATTGCTAACCCACATATAAGGGCGTTACAGAAATTTTAATATCAGAGCCTAGGTTTGGTTAACCTAGGGAGTGTAGCATAACCTTAAAAATCAATCTTTTGAAATGGTTTTAAAATTAAATGTTAATGTCATCATCATTGGGTACTAATCCTGGTTAAATTTACGCAGTCAGTAGAAATTATACCGTCAAGATGTCAAGTATAATCGCCTGAGCAGTAACAACCAGTTGAACACACTCAAGAAGTTAAGCAACCTGAACCGATGGAACAAGCTCAAGAAGTTGAGCAACCTAGATGAGCAGCGCAGCCTTAACCAACAGCACTAGAAGTGAATAATCTAGGACAAATTCTTCAAGCCTTACAAAATGTGCAAAGACCAGCAGAGGCTCGTGATCCCGAGAAACGACATTTAACCCTATTGAAAAAGTTTATGAAGCAAAAACCCCCTACATTTAGTGGAAAACTTAATCCTGCTATAGTGGAACAATGGCCTAAGACGGTCAAAAAGAAGTTGGATATCTTGAGGATCTTACACGAGTATTGGGTTAGTTTTTCAACATATATATTTGAAGGTAAAGCTGAAGAATAATAGGATCTATAAAAAGATGACTATCATGTATCGAACCTCACATGGAAGTAGTTCGAGACTATATTTTGCAACACTTATATTTCTCAGAGCCATAGGCAAGCAATGATGCGAGAATTTGAAAACTTAGTGCAAGGAGATACTGTAGTAGCTGAATATCATGCACGATTTATAGAATTATCTCGCTACAATCCCAGAGCTATATCGGATCCAATGGCGAGGTGCAAGAAGTTCAAGAACAATCTGAGACTGAAAATCAGGCAAATGATAGCTGATGTCTATCCCATCAACAAATTTTCTTGAACTTGTAGCTGTGGCCCAGCGGGCAAAGATAGAATTAAACAACTCCAATAGAGAGTTCAAGGGTTCTGGTGGGCGTCAAAAGAAGATAGGCAAAAAAGAGAAGTCACAAGAGCAGATCACTCAGCATAGTGTAGTGACTATTGGAGGTGGATCATTAGGTAGCGGTCGTTTTTAGCTATACACTTGTAATAACTATGGATAAGTGGGACATCTAAGAAGAAATTGCCCTAACCACCCTGCATACAATCATCCTTTGCACCAAGGCCACAAGGAAGTCACTTTGGCTCCACTGTATGGGGAGGGAGTCGAAACCGAGGAAAACCCCAACAAAACTCTCCAGCTTCCCAAGTTTCAGTAACTCAACCTTGAGGGTTCCAATCCAACTACAACTACCAACAATGGCCACAGGGCTCCAATTTTTATGCCAATTAGAATTTCCAATTGACTCTATAGGTTCGGTGAATCAAAGACCATATGACCCTAGGAGGAATAATAATAATAATAATGCAAGTAGTAGCCAAGAGAACTGAGGAAAGAGTGATAAGGGGAAAGCACCAGCTCAAGCTTATGCAGTTACGACTACAGTTGGACAAGCAAAGCATGCTGATCACTCCGTTGTAGACGGTATGATTCATATCTCTCATTCTTAGGCTCATGTATTGTTTGACACTAGTGCCACTCATTCATTTATATCTATGTTATTTGCTTCCGTACTACAATTAGGAACTAAGACATGTAGTTCACCACTAACCCTTAGTACACTAATGGGTGGAATAGTTGAAGTCTCCATAATTTGTAAATTAGTGTGTATTGTTATAGGAGAACATAAGTTATTAGCTGACCTATATGTAATTACTATGACAGAGTTTGATGTAATATTAGGAATGTATTGGTTAGAAAGATATCAGGCAGTAGTAGATTGTCATTGAAAACGTGTCTCATTGTTCACCAAGAATGGTCAAGTAATTAAACTTCAAGCAAGGATAGGGGCAGTGACGCTGGCTCCTGTGCTAAAGACTTGCATTGGAAGAAGAAAGAATTTTACCAATCTTATGACAATATTTGCTTTGAAGGGAGCACTAAAAAGGAGCGACCCATCCTCTCACACTCTTGTAATGGACTAATTTTTAGATTTTTTCCAGTTGAATTGCTCGTACTTCTGCCTGATAGAGAAATCGAGTTTGTCATCGACTTAATTCCAAGAGCAGCGCCTGTTTCTATTGCTCCTTACCAGATGGCACCTGTTGAGAAGATGGAATTAAAGAAGCAGTTGGATGAACCACTAGAAAAAGGATTTATTCGACCAAGTACGTCACCTTAGGGAACGCTAGTGCTTTTTGTGAAGAAACACGACGGATCATTAAGGCTCTGTGTCGATTATCGCCAGCTTAATCGATTGATTATCAAGAACAAGTGTCCTCTGCCCCAAATTGACGAGTTGTTTGATCAGTTAGGAGGATCTCAATACTTCTCAAAAATTGACTTACGATTTGGATATCACCAGTTAAAGATAAAGGAAGAGGATATTCCAAAGACAACTTTTCGAACTCGCTATGGTCACTTTGAGTTCTTTGTCATGCCTTTCGGGTTGACCAATGCACCAGCGGCTTTCATAGACTTAATAAGCGTGTCTTCCGATCGTACTTAGATCAATTTATCATTGTCTTATAGATGATATCTTGATCTATTTCAAAACATGCTGAGCACTTGAGGATTGCTCTACAGATGTTGAGAGAACACAATCTCTATGCAAAGAGAGAGAAATATGACTTATGGATGACAAAGGTCAAGTTCCTTGGATATGTTATCTTTGAATAAGGCATTTCAGTGGACTCTTCCAAGTTAAAGTCATAACTACATAAGCTTGAGCTGGTGCTTTCTCCTTATCATTCTTTCCTCGGTTCCCTTAGCTACTACTTGCATTATTATTATTATTATTATTCCTCTTAGGGAAATATGGTCTTTGATTCATTGAATCATGTGGAGTCGATTGTAAATTTTGATTGGCATAGAAATTGGAGCCCTATGGTCGCTGTTGGTAGTTGTATTGGGGCTGGAACCCTCGAGGTTGGGTTACTGAAACTTGGGAAGTTGGAGAGTTTTACCGCGGTGCTCCTCAGTTTTGACTCCTTCCCCATACAGTGGAGCCAAAATGACTTTCTTGTGGCCTTGGTGCAAATGATGATGGTGCAAGGTGGTTAGGGCAATTTCTTCTCAGATGTACCACTTGTCCACAGTTATGATAGGCGTACGGTTGGAAACGACCACTACCCGATGACCCACTCCAATACTCAGTCCACTCTGCTGTGTAACCTACCATTGAGACCTCCCCTTTTAGTTATTTTCTTCGTACGCCCACCAAAACCCTTGTACTCTCTACAATAGTTGTTTAGTTCTGTCTCTGCTCGCTGGGCTGCAGCTACGAGTTCAAGAAAATCGGTTGATGGGATAACAACTATCATCTATCTAATTTTTTGTCTTAAATTATTTTTGAATTTCTCACATATTGCCATTGGATCCGATATAGCTTCGGGATTATAACGAGACAATTCTATAAATCGTGTATGATATTCAGCTACTATCATATATCCTTGCACCAAGTTTTCAAATTCTTGCATCATTGCTTGCCTATGGCTCTGGGGAATATAAGTATTGCGAAATATAATCTCAAACTGCTCCCATATGAGGTTCGGTACATCATAGTCATCTTTCTGTAGATCCCACCATTCTTCAGCTTTACCCTCAAATATATATGTTGAAAAGCCAACCCAATACTCTTGCGAGATTCTTAATGTATCCAACTTCTTTTTGACCGCCTTAAGCCATTGTTCCGCTATGACAGGATTAGGTTCTCCACTAAATGTGGGGAGGTTTTTGTTTCATAAACTCTTTTAGTAGAGTTAAATGTTGTTGCTCGGGATCACAAACCTCCGCCAGTCTTTGCACATTTTGCAAGGCTTGAAGAATTTGTCCCAGATTATTCACTTCCGGTGCAGCTGGTTAAGGCTACGCTGCCCATCTAGGTTGCTCAACTGCTTGAACTTGTTCCATCGGTTTAAGTTGCTTAACTTCTTGAGCCTGTTCAACTGGTTGTGACTGCTCAGACGATTGTACTTGACGTTTTGGCGGTATAATTTCTACTGGTTGCGTAAATTTAACTAGGATTAGTGCCCAATGATGATGACATTAACACTTAACTTTAAAACTATTTCAAAAAATTGCTTTTTAAGGTGGTGCTACACCTCTTAGGTTAACCGAATCTAAGCTCTGATACCAAAATCTGTAACGCCCATAAATGAGGGTTAACAATTTTAAATAAATTAAATAAAGATCAAAAATTAAAATAAAACACCAAAAGAAATTTGCCCGAAACTTAAATAAAAACCTCTCAAATCAAAATAAAAATATAAACAACGATTAAACCACAGTTTAATGTAGCACCTTAAGTTTGATAACACAAAACTGTCACCATCATCATTTCAACCCTCAACATATCTTAATACAATATCAGAAAGTAACATATGATGCTTACATTATAATGAAGTACATTCTTTAACAATAGAAACAATTCCACATATACAGATACATGGCTTTTTTAACTATGTTTCTTGTCACTATCTCACACATTATAAGTCCTGAAAAGATGAAAATATAAAAAAATGAGCGACAACATGCTCAGTAGGGAAAAACCATTGCTCATATTTAGTTTTTATCATTACCACATTAAAACCTGCATGGTTAGTTAATGCTTATCATTATCCAGATTATGAGATTTATTATAATAATATTCTGTAGATACTATAGTTAATCATTATTGAGTTTCATATACATACGTATATTCAAATATTACAGTTCATCATTATTCCTAGGTATCCACGTTCAATAGAGTATCATTCAACTTATCGAAATCTAAATGGGCGCACTTGACCACCCTCCAATCATTCCAAGGGTGTTCTAGTGAGAGGACATCAAGCCCTGACTCCTCACCAAGTCGATTTTTATACAGTGCGTTCTAGGACTTTTGACCCAAAAGAACGCATCACCTCCCCCTATTTTACCTTTTAGGGTATTCGTGTTCAAGGACGTAACCTCCGCCCTCTTCACGTCACACCATTTCGCTATATTCAATCGTTATTTACAAAGTTAGTTTTACTAACCTTACTTTTCAATTTACAAAATGTATCAAATCATTATGTTCCTCGCTGTCTAATACAAGACGAGTTCCACATCATCATATTATAGATATAATCATATACATTCAAAATATCATATACATTTTTTGCAACATAAAAACAACCAAATTTTATCAAAACCTCATAAAAGATGAGTAATAGAATCCTTACCTTTCAAGCTTTTCAACAATCTTTTAACCTTGGAATCAATTAATGTTAGCTCCATACACCTTTAATCCAAAGGTGTGCAGAATGACAATTAAAACTAAAACACAATATACAACCACATTCAAAAATGATCATGTGTAAATCCATCTCACAAGTATACCATTAAAGTTTTTATGCAATTTCTTATTGAATACCAAAGTAAACAACTTTTGTTACACAATATAAAATATATACAAGTAATCTATATGTTTTAGTCTCTAATAAGATTTATAAATAATTTAAAATAGTGTTGGAAAGGTTGCAAGACATTAAGGGATTAGGAGGTTAACAAAATTGGGTTCTTGGTTTAAGTTAGCAGTTAGTATACTATGACAAACTGACGATATACTTTTGCAAAAAAAGCAGTTTTACTATCTACAATTAGCACATGGGTTAACAGGTGATTTGCTTAAGATAAACGGATGGTATACTGCTACTGATTGGTTTACTAGCTTCCAATCCCAAGATTGAAAAATTCATAAAAAATAAAATACAACTCTGATTTAGGCTCATGATAGTTCGTTGGAAAGCTTAGGATGTTACTTTTTAATTATGCAAATCAATTTATAAAATTCATTTTCATTTAATCCTAGAACTTTAAAAAAGAGCCACTGCCCATAGAGGTATTACAAAATTTATGGAATACCAAGTTTCTCTTTGCAGCAAATCACATTATCCTTGTACAAAATCTCAAAACCATATCAAAATATATAGTTGCATTATATACTCATAATAAACATATTACTATGGATTTTTATACCAATATCATCATCAAATTATATCTTAAGTATTTCTTGCAAATAAGAGTGAAAACATGCGTATATCAAACTTTCTCATTCAAAGTTTTGGAAATTTTTTTTGTACATCAATCAAATCCATGATAAACCTTCGAAATATGCTTCTACCATGCATATGGAACTAGTTTAAGAACTAGTTAACCATGGTAGAAGCATTTTTCAAAGGTTTATCATAGTAAACCGTGGCAATTAAAAATTTTGGTTGTATCTAAAATTTCTAAATTGTTCTCAGATGTTCCATATATTTATGAAAATACCATTTTGGTATTTTCTTGCTAAAGTCTCCAGAGGAAGCATGGAAATAAATTACCCCACCTACTTCTTTGATTTTTCTACCAACTACTCCGTGATATACTCAAAACTTGTCTCTCTCAATAATTGTCTTCATTTTATTTAGCTCCTCTCAGTCTTTTCCTCACGTCTTCCACTTTCTCTTCTCCTCACCCTCCAGAAATAACACACATAGCAAAACTTTTCCAAAACAACCAACTTTTCAGATATATTTGAAGTCAAGAGACCAATTTTGAAGCCTTTGAAGCTTTCATTTAGCTATAATCTGAGGTTAGTGTTTTATGAACGAATTTAACCTTTTATTTGTAAAGTTTTTATATCCTAAAAGTTGTCCAAATTGAGTTCTTGAACCTGAGTATGAAAATTAGATATATATATTTCTTGTTGCTATCTTGGTACATATTATAAAAAAATTTCCATAGGCTATCACAGATTGAGCATCGTCAGGATCTAACCCTTTATCAGGGTTAGAATTTGTGGCTTGAGATGAGCCATCCTTTGCCGTTGTAGATATAATCTACAATACGTGACTAAAAGTAGACAGCAGTAAGGACATAACACATAGGAATAGCATGTGGAGAAGCAATTGTTATGAACTTGATTTTTTTTACTTACTTATTATTATTATTATTTTTTTTTTTTGCCGATGAATAAAATTAAACAAAAGCATTGCATGGACATGGGAAAATTCACACATTCTACTGTAGCTTTCTCTGCGTAAACGTGCTGATTCAGCTATGCAGTTTTTTTTTTTTTTTTAAGAAAAATAAAATTTCACCAATCACAAAAATTCTTTTCTTCCAAAAGCAGGCATTTACCTTTTATATACGATCATAGTGGTCTCCATGCTAACATGCACATATAGGAAAGAAAATATTACTCATGAACACGAAGAAAGGACATAACCACCAAATTTTATTTTTGTGTCACTTGTGTCTTTTCTTTGCATGTAGAGAAGTTGCCACTATCTTGGCAGCTCTTTTTGTGTCAAAAACTTTGGTTCTACTTCTTTAATCTTCACTGTCATCAATATTATCACCATCATCACATCCATCTCTAGCAACCATGGTGGACTCATCAGCACTTCTAGTTTGAGCATCCAATTTGGCATATAATTTTCTTTCAAGAGAATGATTTGAGGGTCCTAGTTTAGATTGGTGTGGAACTTGGCACCTGAGCCAAGCCTACATAACAAATGCAAAAGGTCTGATAACAATTAACAACTGCTACTGATTTTTTAGACCGTTACACTGACTTAAGGTCGACTTTTTACTTCAAGTTTGTTCATCATCTGGAGCCCTGGTTATGGTAATAATCTATTACTCAGCCTAAATTTGTACATTTCATGTACAGATAGATATATTTTTAGCACCAAAGGACGAACTCCCAAGGACAGTTTAGAAAAGGGAATGTGTATATATTAAAAACTAATTAGAAGGCAGGACATACTACAAAATTAGCGCGAAAAAATAAAATAATTCAGTATTAATAGGATAGTAAGGAAAAATTATCCAATTTTAAAGCGTTATCCAACTTAACAATTTTAGATGGGTAATGTTTTGGTGGCTCCTCCATGGTACTCATTGTATCTTCCTAGTTGGCCTACAATATAAAATTTCATTATGAAACCTTAAATCACCATAGCAACTAAAAAAGTAATAAAGATAAGCAATATTTTCTTCTGCTTTGGCTTGAAAGTTAAATTATGTGTTCTCGAATCAAAACATGAAATCCTCAGCCAAACGAATTGCTATTAATCAGTCCAAGTACGTAATCACCACCAATGATTTAATGCCAGTGGCTTCACCTTATGAACCAGCCCTTTTAGTTAATGTCTCAAGCCCTCACTCCATTTTATCTATAGCCAAAGAGGCAGATTGAAGCATAATAATCGTTTGAACATGCTTATACAAGGCTTTTTGTTTATGGGTTACCAAGGCAGTGCCCATATGCGGACAGTTAGCTTGTGTAGGACTGGCTTGAAAGTGTTCCACTCTACACCAAACTAATAGACGTTTTGGTACTTCAATTACAACTGAAATCTTAAAGTTAAAAATCGCAACATATAAAAATTTTACGCTGGTTACAGACCAGTTGTGCTGAGGAGTCTCTCAACTGCTATAGATGGATGTGGCGATAACATTGACGATGGAGGTAGGAAAAAAAAATTATTCTCATTCAATAGTGATATCTTCACCGACAAAGAAAAAGCAAAAAAGGACCGTTCGAATTAAGAATTTAAAGGTTCTGTCCTTGTGTCGGTAGTCACCACAAATACCGTTCTTTTTTTTACTTAATATGTGTTCATAATAATAGTTGGGAGCTATTCTTATTATAGGATATAAAAATTTTATATTATAATAATTTTTTTATTATTAATATAATATATAAAAATATCATACTATTTATAATTAAATTTGTGATAAAAATTATAATTTTTATCACTATGTTAAACAGACGGTAAATCTCCGTAAAAAAAAAAAAACAATTGATTTTGACACAAAACTTGCAAAAGCAAATAAGCATTATTATCGCCAAAAGAAGAAATCCAATTTTGAGTTTTATTATGCAAATATCAAATGAAAAAAAAAACCTCATCACTATAGCTCAAACCACTAACAAATTTCAAAATGCAGTACCAATAATGAAGCGGAAGTGAATTAAAACCAAAAACTAACAAATTTCTCAGCGTCAATCCGACATCAAACCACCAAAAACATTCTCACATCATTCGTTATTCCGATTATCCCTGTAAATTCTGAAATTCATTTCCGAACATTTTATGATGAAGAAATCAAGTAAAAACGATTCAGTCTTCAAAAACACAATTGATTCTCAAAAGAAATCACTCTTGTTGAGAGCTTACAAAAAAGCAATAGACAGAGCTTACCTCGTACGACGAAGCAAAGACGCCGTAGGTGACCGTCGGTGGAAAGAATTCCGGTGATGGAGAATACGATCTCCAGCGGCGAGATTGCGACGCGAGAAATAGGAGAGAGAAAAACAAGACAACGATGACTTAACGAACGAAAAGCTTTTTTTGTTTTCAGTCTTCAAAAACACTATTGATTCCCAAAAGAAATCACTCTTGTTGAGAGCTTACAAAAAAGCAATAGACAGAGCTTACCTCATACGACGAAGCAAAGACGCCGGAGGTGACCGTCGGTGGAAAGAATTCCGGCGATGGAGAATACGATCTCCAGGGGCGAGATTGCGACGCGAGAAATAGGAGAGAGAAAAATCAAGACAACGATGACTTAACGAACGAAAAGCTTTTTTTGTTTTCAGCCTTCGCCTTTTTCTGATAAGGAAAAGAAGTAATGTGCGGTTAGGCCCACCGAAAAGTAATATTTTCCATCAATGGGGGAAAACCACTTATTATAACCAAATTATTGTCCTTGATTCACACGGGCTACGCATGCAAAAATGCGATCTTCGAGGCGCTTTCGCCCGTCCATCAAAATCGAACGGCTGAAAATATTCTAGACTTTCTGTATCCGTTTGAGAGCCGTTGGATCAAATTTGGCCAATCGCATCTCTCGGCTTTTCCGGTCTACGGAGAGCTCAGAAGAACAAACTCTAAAATACTCTCTTAAACACACAAAAATTCCGTTTTTTTTTTCTTTCGCATCTTCGACCACTCTCCAATGGCGTCTCCTTCCTGGTAAAATCTGAGCTTAATATATATATATATATGTATATATTTCTTTATTGTGTATATAATACATGTATATGTATATGTACTTGTTTGTTTGCGC
>CAMOHE010029994.1:0-31625 GCA_946598075.1 Artocarpus hirsutus | reverse complement strand
ACATTTTTTGTATCTGCGTTTTCACTTAGCAGTATTCTTATACTGCTCTGGCCTCCTTTCTACCCCATATTAGGGTTCGGACAACCTCTGTGTCCTAATTGCATTCTAGTCGTTCATTCGTTTATACCAAAATTTCACAATTAATTGTGATATAAAATCCATTTTATGGATATTATTCACAGATTTCTGAGTAATTCAACTCATAAAATCTGTATTTTACCATATCCAACATTTCATCATATTTCCCCTAAAATATGAAATCAATGCCGTTTATTCATACTTTATAGTAATTTTGTACAAAAATTACAACTTTTACAAAAAATCACATTTTTAAAAGTTAATTCATTAATTAAACCCAATAAAATATTAGGTTTTGTTAATGACATTTTCTCGGTCATTACACTTTGAACCTAGCGGTTTACTTCCTGGAGGAAGGTCCACTAATTCCCAAGTATGATTCTACATGATGGAATCAATTTCACTCTTTATGGCTTCTTTCCATAAAGGACCCTCAGATGAGCTTACAGCATCATTGAAGGTTTGAGGTTTAGCCTCTAGCATGTAGGTCAGAAAGTCTAGTCCAAATGACTTTTCTATCCTTGCCCTTTTGCTTCGTCTAGGCTCTTCCTCTTCTTGTTCGGTTTCAACTTCTTGGTGAACCTAAATATTCTCTTCAATGGTCTCATATGTTCGTTTAGATGAACTAGGACCATCCTCTTTGGATTTACAAGGAAATACATGTTCAAAAAATGATGCATTCCTAGATTCTATTATCGTGTTCTTGTGAATCTCAGGGTTTTTAGATTCATACACAAGGAACCGATAAGCACTACTGTTGTAGGCGTAACCAATGAAGATGCAATCAACTGTTTTTGGACCTATTCTCATCTTCTTTGGTGTAGGTACCATTACCTTTGCAAGACACCCCCACACTCTCAAGTATTTGTAGGAAGGCTTTCTACCTTTCCATAATTCATAAGGGGTCTTGTCTTCTTTCTTCCAAGGTACCTTATTTAAAAGATAATTAGCCGATAAAATAGCTTCCCCCCACATGTTCTGTGGCAATCCAGAACTTATTAACATCGCATTCATCATATCTTTTAAGGTATGATTTTTGCGTTCAGCTACACCATTTGACTGAGGTGAATAGGGTAGCGTAACCTCATGAATAATACCATTTTTTTGCACAAAATTCACTCAATGGTTCTACATATTTACCACCGTAGTCACTTCTTACTATCTTAATCTTTTTATTAAGTTGATTTTCAACTTCTTGCTTATAGAAAACAAATTTCTCAATAACTTCATCTTTGCTTTTAACCAAATATACATAGCAATATTTTGTACTATCATTTATAAATGTGACAAAATATTTATTCCCACCTCTGGTTTGAACAAATTTTAAGTCACAAACATCGCTATGTATTAAGTCAAGTGGCTCGGTATTTCTCTCAATCGTTTGAAACGAAGATCTCGTTAGTTTTGCCTCTACACATATTTTACATTTATGTTTGGGATCAATATTAAACATGGGTATGTGATCTAAGTTAATTAATCTACGCAAAGTATCATAATTAACATGACTTAGTCTACCATGCCATAAATTAGAAGACTCAAGCATATAAATGGAAGACTTTTTATTTTTATTGATAGAATTGGGCTTAATAGCCATTACATTCATTTTCCACATTTCATTTTTCACATATCCCTTTCCCACATACATTCCATGTTTAGACAAAACTATTTTATCAGCTTCAAAAACCATCTTGAAGCCATGTGAACTCAGTAGAGTTCCAGAAATGAGACTCTTTCGTATATCAGGCACATACAACACATTTTGAAGCTTAACTTCTTTGCCTGAAGTCATTTTCAGAAATACCATCCCTTGGCCCTTGATCTCAGATGTGGCAGAGTTGCCCATATACAACTTCTGTCCAGAATCTAACAATTCGAGTTCAGCAAAAGCAGTTTTATCACAGCAGACATAGCGTGTGGCCCCAGTGTCAAGCCACCACTCCTTTGGGTTGGAGTCCACCATGTTGACTTCAGAGACCATGATGGAAAGACTAATGTCTGACATTTCTTGTGTAATGGTGTCCACCACATTGGCCTCTTTCTTCTTATTTCTCTTCGGCAACCTACAATCTGTCGACTTGTGACCCATCTTGTCACAATTGAAACATTTTCCTTGGGATTTCTATTTCTTTGAAATTCCACCCTTAGGCCCCAGCTTGAACCCCGACTTGGTTTTCTTGTTCTTGGAGCTTTTATCATGCTCCACCACATTTGCTTTGGCAACAAACTTATTAAAAGGCTTTTTCTCAGATCTTCTATTGTCTTCCTCAATGTGAAGTCAAACAATAAGATCTTCAACGCTCATCTCCTTACGCTTATGCTTCAAATAGTTCTTGAAATCATTCCATGCAAGGGGTAGCATCTCTATGATTGCATCTACTTGGAAAGACTCGCTAATTACCATTCCTTCAGTATGAATTTCATGAATGAGTAATTGTAGCTCTTAAACTTGACTAATTACAGTCTTGGAATCCACCATTCTGTAGTTCATGAACCGTCCAACTATGAACTTCTTAGCAACAGCATCTTCTATTTTGTATTTATGGTCCAAAGACTCCCACACTTCTTTGGCCGTTTTTTTCGGACTATACACAGTATAGAGTGCATCAGTCAAGCCATTCAAAATATAGTTTTTGCACAAAAAGTCAAATGCTTCCATGCTTCAACAGCAAGCAAGGTCTGTGCATTTGTTTCATCCTTTCTAACAGTAGGAGGATCCTCTTTCAAGAATCTCACAAGATTCAGTGTTGTCAAATAGAACAACATCTTTTGTTGCCAAGTTTTAAAATTCAATCCATTGAACTTTTTAGGTTTTTCGTTGTGGTTCACAGGAACCGTAACAGACAAAGGTTGTGTCGAGGTCGAAGCACGGATCATAGGAGACGGCATCGGTATCTCAAAAGTGCTCCCAGTTGGAACATTCTTAGTTGGAATAACATTCACAATATCATCCATTTCTTCAACTTGAACTTCAACTTCAAAAAATGGAACTAAAGTTAGTTTTCTTTAAAATTAAAGAAACAGATTGATAATAACAAAAGTGAAACAATCTGTTAATAACAACAAAACATAGTTTTTTTTTTTTTACCAAACTTAATATAAAATAATCAAATATAACAAACAATTATGATATAAACTTTTTGAATAAAACAATATGTACATATACAATCAAACAATTTAAAATAAAACTAGTTATACAAGAAACAAAAAACATAAACAGACAAAACAAACAATAATAGCATTAAAGTAACAAAACTTTATATATACTAAATGCTTTTATCAAAAACAATAAATTGAACAAACTGTAATCATTTATAACCAGCATTAAAAATTTATGTTATAATATAACAAAACAATGAATAACAAGTATAATATAACATAAACCTTTATATATATACATATATATAGACAACACACATACAAACGTAAACATTTATGAACCAAACAAACTGTAACAACCATTTATAATGAAACAAGCTTATACATAAAATACCAAAGAGGTTATGAATTGAGAACAATGACCAAAACTCTAACGTCCATTTGTAATATTCTATAGTAATAATACATAATATGTAAACAATATTTATGTCATTAAGTTCATATTTATACATAAATAATTTAAAATCAATGCACAAGAAACAAATATAACAAACAGTTATTAGAAACTGTTATAAAACAAAAACGCAAATAGAGAATTAATTGAGACTATTAATATAAGAAAAGTTTTGTATCTAATAAAACTTTGTAAATGAATAACAGTTTGTAAACGTTTTAGACGTTTTATGAAAGAAACAATAAATGAAACCAAACTATAAACATATAAAGATGTTATACAGAATCAAATGTTAGAGCAAAATAAGTGAATATAAGACATTCAACAAAATAATTCATAGCAATGAAAGAATATAACCAGGCATTTTTTTATTTAATTTTTTTAATAAAAAAAAGCAACAAAAAGAATATAGAATATAAGTCTACAATAATCATGCAACAAAAAGTTCAAACGTTCCTGAAGCATAGAAACATGTATGTTACTAGTAGAATAAATAAATAATTTATAATCAATCAGTTAATGTGCGATGAAATGCATGTGAACAACTGAAAGGTCCAACAATCAATTGTCAAGCACTATTATGCTATAACTTTCCTATGTACGGATTAACCAAATAACCACAACAATAAAAGCATGAGTCATAAACGAAAAACAATGTGCAATTCCTACTGGAATTTCAAATCAAACATTTAATTATGAAAAGCGAGTTCAGCAATATACCACAAATATCACCAACAAAAAAAAACTTACAAACCGGATAAAATTACAGTGAAGCAAACTTTTCAAGCAGTCCTATATATAAGCAAATATTTAAAGTTATGTATCTAACAAATTTTCTCTGAACAAGCAAACCTGTTAGAATAAAAAAGGAGAGTCTGTTTTAAGATTGATAGCAGATTATAGCAAATAATATGAATAAAACATTGCATGTATTACTAACAGGATTTGCAAACAATTATAGCATGGATAAAACAAACAAATTACAATTGTAAATATGAAAATAATGGAAACGTATATCAAAACCTTCAACTTCAACTGAAACAAAGCGGTAATTGAACAGAAGAATGGTCGAGGCATGTGAAGTTCACGCTTTCCTTAAAACATATTCGTCCCCTCCGGTGGTACATGAGGTTTCGACGGACGTCTGTCTCCCAGGATACAACGACAAGCAACGGAATCTTAAGCACTATCGGATACCGTTTCCAGCGAACTTGAAACAATGTTGTCTTCTATCACCAAAAATGACGACAACAAACTAGGTAGTACTTGAAAACAAAGAAAATTCTCTATGACTTGATGAGTGCAAATTCTATGTAACTATTATATATATAAAACATGTGGAGGAGAGTTCTTTATATAAGCTTAAGAAAATGAACGTTACAATCCAGGATTTATGTGCATAATGACATCAGCTCCAACCCTTCATTTTCCATAATAATGGTACTCATAATCTCCCATTAAACCGTTGGTTGTAACCTTTCATTTTCCATGATTATGAAGCTCATAATCACCAATTAACCATGCATTTGGGTGTTACAACATAAGGTTTATGACCTCCATTAATCTCCACTAATGAGCATCAATTTCTTATACACCCAATTGCCATTTTCCAACAAAGTCTTCCATCAGAAGGGGAGGAACAAACAAACAAACAAAATGTTGCACAATGATAAATATCTAATTTCGCTCTGACAATGGTCAAATTCTAAGTCGTATTGTTAAGTATAAATTATGTATTTTTGTGTTATAAGCACAACCTTTTATTTTCATTCTTTTTCCTTACACTTTCAGTACTTGCAACAAATTTCAAGATGGGTTAGAATTTGTTGTTATGCCTAAGAAGAAATAGGGATGGTAATTTTTGTTCATAGAAAGTAAAGGAGTCAAAATTTTGTGATATTAGGGCATGAATCCTTTCTTAAAGCTTTATATCAAATGGCAACAGCACTATAGATCCCCATTGACGATTACAAAAGTGCTAGAAGAATTTCTAGCTTATTGCTCATACGCTCAAAATTACAAGGGGATGCACAATTAATATTCCAAATTAAAATATAGGTATGAAAAAAAGAAAAAAATGATATCAAAAAGTTTAGGATGATAAGTGTAAAAGAGTTGAATAAGATGTGGCTGTATTTTAAATGGGTCTTGTTGTAATTTTATTAAAAAATAAAATATTATTAAAGAATAAGAGAATAAAATAACTAAGTAATGCTTAAGATTAACAGGTTGTTTAACTGCTATAGCAGGACTTATAAATACTACATCTTTAGATTAATAAAGGTAATGAAATTATTACTATAATTAGATTAGTATCCACCAGCGGAGACGTAACTATTAAAAACTAGTCTATATATAAATACATATATATATATATATATATGTATCCATGAAATTTAATTTGCTCTTTTATTTAACTAATTTGTGAAATGCTTTGTATTTTGACACCATCAAATATACATCTAATTACTATTGGTTGGTCTATCAACTTTTTTTTTATTGGATATTAACTTGTAATCATTATAACATTGATATTTTTAAATTATTTTAAAATTAAGAATTTTTTATAAATTCTAAAAAATATATTAGAAATCTTTACAAAAAAAATTATTAGAAATAATATATTATGCAGTGGTCTAAACATGTAGTATGAGTTATGTTTGTGTCATGCCTGGCGTACGGGAGGTGGCGTGACAATTTAAATAAGTTAATTAAATGAGGATTTAGTTAAAAATTGAGTTTTAGATTAAATTTATAAATAAAAATATGATAATTTTAAAATCGTTTATTTAAAGCAAGCAGTTACAATATTCGTACAAATAAAATAATAAAATAAAATAAACGACAAGGAGATATTAAAATAAAATAATAAAATAGAAGGTGAGACGAGAATGGGTTCCACTGACCCACATCTTGTATACACATATAGTACTGATAATATTACAATACAACCACAGTCCAAGATAAAAGAAAAAGTTAAGAATTTACATCCTTTGAATTGTTGTATTATAACCTACCTAAATCTTCTACTGGTCGCAAGTCCGGTCAGCGGACTCTTCTCCGATCCTAAGCTGATATCCACCTACAGGGTAAGATTTTAAAACAAGTAAAAAGTGAGCGGAAGGCTCAGTATGACTATAATTTTGAAAATATTAAATTTTAAAAGAAATTTCATTATTCAAATAAATACATAGAAAACAAACTAGAACAAATAAATAGATAGATGAAAATTTAATAAAAGCTTTTCTTATCAAAACAGTTTAAATAGGTTGATCAGAAAAATACCATTTTCTTTTCTTGGGCAAACCATATGTATTTCACTACCGTAATGGCCTAGTTGGGTTTCGAGACCTGCCCCTAAGGTCGCACACTACACGACCCGATCTCTGATATAGCATCATGCCCCAATATATATATATATATATATATAAATGTATATGTACATATCTTTCCATAGTTATTAAAGTCACTTTTTGTCAAATGTAATAATTGACGTTCATTATGAGGTTTGTTATGAAAAATCACCTCAATCTACTGTTTGCAAAGATAATCAATATAAATCTTCTTTCAATCAGTTATTGAAAACATTTTGATAAAAATTCCTTTTTGGCCAAAATCATTTTAAAACTAGGTTACCAAGGAAAGGGTAAAAGGCCTACCTCAATACTCGTGTCGGTGTCCCATACCGTAATCCCGGTCCGCTATACGTTAGCTCTACAGATCCACGTACAACCTTAAATGAAACCTAGGTCTATTAGTATCTAGCGTAGATATTCTATGCTACTAGATCATCTTATGGTGTCCTAGTGTACCGTTTAAGTTTATAAAATCATTTTACAAAGTCAAAATTTAAATCAGGGTTTAAAACGGTGAAAACAGGTGAAAAATTACAAAATTTCACTGTGCCCGATTGGCCTATCGGTCCCCTAGTTCGGCCGGCCGAACTATACAGTTCAACCTGCCAGAAAACCAAGTCCAGTCGGCCAAACTTTTTCAGGTTCAGCCTGCCGGTTAGATGAATCCGGCCTGTCGAACTCATAAATCCAGCCTGCCAAACATCAACTTCGGCCTGCCGATCTGAAAAAATTCTAGAATTTTTCAGGCACGAGAATTTGGCCTTCTGAGCCCAATTCTCCATTTCAACATGTTTTTCTCAATTCTTAAGCATGGGTATTATCAATACATGATAGAAAAACATAGTAGATTACTTTTTAATGCATTAAAACAAGTTTTAGACAAAATTTTTGGAAAAATCCACAAATGGGAAAAATTAGAAAAAATGAAAAATTTTAATTTAATTCCATTTTTGATCAAACAAAGTTTATATTCTAGTTATTCTAAGTTCCTCTAACCTAGATTGAAGGTTTTCTAAGCTTGGAAAAGCTTAGATTTCAAAATATCAAGAAATTGGAAATTTTGAAAAAGTTTTAAAAATTTGAAAACTAACCTTCGATTAAGCTTTGAATCAAGTTTGTGATTGTTCAATCGCTTTCCTGAGCCTTCAATTCACTAACCCGAAGCTTGAAATTGATTTTTGCTTCAAAAATTTTGAGAGAGATTGAGAGAGAAGGAGAGAAACCGTGAGAGAGAAGGAGAGAGAGTGAGAGACCGAGAGAGAGGCGAGAGAGTGAGTGAGAATGAGAGAGAGAAGGTGAGATAAATAGAGAAAGGAGAGACAAAACCAGTGAAGGAAAACCGTGTGTGTAGTACGCGGTTTTTCAAACAGGACGTGTCTGGTATTTATCAAATTGTTGTGTTTCAAAATTTAAAAATAGAAATTAAAAATAATTAGGAGTAATTAAAAATCACTAAAATAATAAAAAATAACATAAATTTAAAATTCCACAAAATGTTCAAATTAAGTTTAAAATATTCATTATGGCACATTAATCTATTATTTTACATTCTAATAACACTTAATTAAATTTCAGAGTGTTACAGTCTAGTATTATCAAAGTATAAAGTGTAAAATTTGTAATTTTATTTTTTTCCAAATATATTAACATTTGCATTTTTGGAAATAGTTTAGGGACATATATGTAACATTTCTTGACTCATGGAAGACAGCCATTACATGGGAATTGTTGTTTTCGTCCTTTAAACTAAACACATGACGAACCATGTATGTAGTATTTAAGAGCATTAGTTTGAATCAATTGGTTTAAAAGATTGTAGTATGTAAAAATCCTATAAAATATAAAAGTTTTATTCAAACTAATAGTTTCAATTAATGTAACAAATACATAGTCAATGAATTGTTTAATATGCGTACACGCTATATGCATCTTTATTCTTGCGTATTTCATAACATACTGAATATCATTCGATTCTAGGTTACAGGGTCGTCATTTTTTTTTTCTTGAGAACTAGGGTCATGAAGTTTTATCGAAGAGCTAAGAACTATTATAAAAGTTTTAATGTACTCTAATTGTTTCATATATTATTAAGCTTTTGGAACGTTATTCAAACTAAAAGTTTTGAATCAAAGTTAATTTAAGATTCAAATTTTATAAGAGAATATATTGTAAAAAAAATTGATTAAAATTATAATTTTATTATTTGAATTTCGTTTCCAAGCCGTCCTTATCAATATTAATAAAAACACATAATAATCTAGTCAAGACATGTTTCGTCCTCACTAAATTTTGAATACAAATTAAACACTTCTCTTATCTAATTTTGTTGTTTTCTATTTGCAAAGTATAATCAACTTCTTTCTTTTCAAAATCTCTATCATGCATTTCACCAGGTGCCAATTAAATAATGGAGGGAATATTCTTTTTCTTAGAAAAATAGAAGTAATCGATGATGTTTTCGAAGACTAATTTAGAACCCATCCTTTTTTAAGGTGTAGGAGAATTCATAATTTATTCAATTAAAACAATACGAACCCAAACTACAAGATTAATTTGTTTAAGAGAGATTTTGAGAAAATGAGGAGGCTTAATGGCTTATGATTTGTGCTAAACAATTTAAGAAGGGTTCCTCTTACTCCTGCATACGGATTCTAAAAGGGCCAACTTTTACCAATCATGTTTTATATCTCAAAGTTTTATTTTGAGAAATTCTATTCACATCCCAAGTATTTTTAAAGGCACCTCAAACTAAAAAAAAAAGGTTATATTTAAAATTTAGAATTATATTTTTTTAATTTTAGAATCTATTATATTCCTTAAATACCCCATGGTACACCCCAACAAAATTACATCTTTTCCCATAATTTTAGTAACGTGGTTTTTTTCTTCTTTTTCTTAATCGGACTTTTTTTTTTTTTTTTTTTAACTTTAAGGGTTTTTTTAATTGAATTTATACTTTCAAACTTGCAGTTCAAAGAAAAAAATGTCTAAAAAAATTCTTTCACGTGAGCTTATTATCAACTTCACCTATTGTCATGCCTCGGAGTACGAGGGTTGACGTGGCAGTTTAATTAATTTAATTAAAGGAAGATTTAGTTAAAACTTAGGTTTTAGAATTAAAATTTATTAATAAAAATGTGAAAATTTTTAAAACATTTATTTAAAGCGAGTGATTATAATGTTCGAGCAAATAAAGATAACAAAATAAACAATAAAGAAATAATAAAATAACAAAAATAGGAGGTAAGGTGAAAATGGGTCCCACTGACCCACATCTTATGCACACACATAGTTCTGACAATATTAAAATGCAACCATAGTCTAAAATAAAAGAAAAAATTAAGATCATACATGCCTTGAATTATTTGTACTACAACCTACCCAAGTTTTCTACTGGTCGCAAGTCCGATCAACGGACTTTTCTCTGATCCTAAGCTAATATCCACCTAGAGGGGAAAGATTTTAAAACAAATAAAAAGTAAGTGAAAGGCTCAGTAGGACTATAATTTAAAGATATTTAATTTTAAATGAAAATTTTATTATTCAAATAAATATATAGAAAATGAACTAGAACAAATAAATAAAAAGTTGAAAATTTAATAAAAGTTTATCTTACCAAAACAGTTTATTGATCGACTAGAAAGAATATCATTTTCTTTTCCTGGGCAAACCATATATATTTCACCACCATAGTGGCCTAGTTGGGTTTTGAGACCTGTCCCCAAGGTCGTGCACTACAAGACCCGATCTCTAATATGGCATCATGCCCTTAAATATAGTTATATATATATCTATCTATGATTATTAAAATCTCTTTTACCAAATATAATCATTTACATTCATTATAAGGTTTATTATGAAAACCACCTCAATCCTATTGTTTATAAAAATAGTTGATGAAATCCCTTTTAAAACAATCATTAAAAATATTTTAATGAGAATCCTTTTTAGGTCAAAACCGTTTTTAAAACTAGGTTACCAAGAAAGAGGGATAGAAGTCCTACCTCAATACTCTGTCGGTGTCCCACACCGAAATCCCGGTCTGCTATACGTTAGCTCCATGGATCCACGTACAACCTTAAATGGAAAGTAGGTCTATTAGTATCTAGCGTGAGATATTCTATGTTACTAAATCATCTCATGGTGTCTTAGTATGCCATTTAAGTTTATAAAATTATTTTATAAAGTCAGAATTTCAATTGGGGTTTAAAACGGTGGAAACGGGTGAAAAATTACAAAATTTTCACCATGCCAATCAGCCTGTCGGTCCCCTATTTCGGGCGGCTAAACTGCACAGTTTGGCCTGCTGAGAAACCAAGTCCAGTCGGTCAAACTTTTCTAGGTTTGGTCTGCCGAACTCATGAATTTGGCCTACCGAACATGAACTTTGGCCTGCCGATCTGGAAAAATTTTAGAATTTTTCAGGCATAGGAATTTGGCCTCCCTAGCCTAAATCTCCATTTCAACCTGTTTTTCTCAATTCTCAGCCATGGGTAACATCAATACATGATAGAAAAACATAGCAGATTACTTTTTAATGCTTTAAAACAAGTTTTGAACAAAATTTTTGAAAAAATCCAAAAATAGAGAAAAATGGAGAAAAATAAAAAATTTTGATTTAAATCTGTTTTTGGTCAAACAAAGCTTGTATTCTAGTTATTCTAAGTTCTCCTAACCTAGATTAAAGGTTTTCTAAGCTTGAAAAAGCTTAGATTTCAAAATGCCAAGAAATTTGAAAAATTGAAAAAGTTTTAAAATTTAGAAACTAACCTTGAATCAAAGCTTTAAATCAAAGTTGTGGTTGTTGAATCATGTTCCCGAGCCTTCAATCCACAAACCTGAAGCTTGAAATTGATTTTTGTTTCAAAAATTTTTAAGAGGGAAGAGAGAGAGTGAGAGATACAGAGAGAGAGATGAGAGAGGGAGAGTGAGAGAGTGAGCGAGAATGAGAGGGAGAGGGAGAGATAAATAGAGGGAGAGAAGGACAATTGGTTGCACAAAACCATGTGCAGCAGCACACGAGTTTCAAATAGGACCTATTTGGTATTTGACAAATTGTTTTGTTTCAAATTCCAAATAACAATTAAACATAATTTAAGAGTAATTAAAAATCATTAAAAGAATAAAAAAATAACATTAATTTAGAAATTTTACAAAATGATCAAATTAAGTTTAAAATATTCATTGTGATACACTAATCCACCATTTGACATACTGATATCACTTAATTAATTTTGGGGTATTATACCTATGTAATTTATCATATCACAGCATACACCCTAAAGTTTTTCTTCAAACTTTAAAAAAAAATTTCTGCTCACAAAATTATGAAGTAAGTTAGGAACGTTTTTCATCAAATTTTAATGTAGGCATATTCTTATTCTTTATTCTTCCTTTATGTTAATATTTTCTCCTAATTTTCAAACCGGTCCTAAAGGCAATATATTTATATATAAGGTGTTTGGTATAGCAATCGGAACCATTGTTTAGAACTGTTTTGGCTGTAGCATGTGAGAGTTTTATACTGTAGCAACTTGTTTTTACTATAACATATGAGAGCTTTATATTGTTCATAACTGATATAGTGGTTAAAACCACTCCTTGCCAAATAGCTTGATAATCACCAAATCCAAACAAAAATATAGTGCCAACAAAAACGCAATAAGCAGTTTTTCGACTACAAAAAACTAATTACGATGTTAAAGTATCAAATGAATTATTTAATTACAGCATAAAAAATCATAAATCAAGAAGAGTTATTAATCATAATTTTTAGAAAAAGCATAGAAAAGTAATTAATTAAGTTGAAAATATACTAAATATGCTGGTCCAATATGGAATAAATAGATCATTGTACCTTCCTCGTTTCTTATGTTTAGGGATGGTTTTATGTTTAGCAGTTTCGCAGACAAATTTAGGGTATGAATCTTAGACAGTTAAGAAAAAAAGGAAAAGAAAAAGAAAAGAACTACGTTATTAAAAATCTAGGAAGGGATTTGAATTTGTTGGCTTGTCCATAAGGGCATTTTAGGAATATAGTATATTGTTATATTAAAGGCATCTCTAACCCATAATACTAAAATAGAGTAATTTTTACACTAAAATAGTGTACCTATCACATCGAACAGTAACTTTATCTCCAACCAATTACAGAATTTTAACATAAAAAAAATATTCTCAATATATTCTACTTTATCTTCTTTTTTATACTACCTTTTACTAATCCCTATCATAGAAAAACCAAAAACAAAAAAAAAAAACAATAATCCATAACATTAGAATTAGATCTTTTTTTATCAAATTTCAACACCAACACCAATTCACCAACAAATAATAACAAAACTAACGAAAGAAAGAAAGGAGAGAAAGAGAAAGAAAGATTTCAGTTTTCGAATTCGAAAATTGAAAATTAGAAGGAGAGAGAGATAGAAAGAGAAAGGATATTAGATTTTACATGTTCATTTCTGCAATAATCTATACACTTTCATTTTTGTACATATTTATCCAATTTATTTTATGTAAAAATAAATAATTAAAAAACAAATGTATTAGATCTGCATTTAATGTTGTGGATTTTTTTCCTTTTTTTAGGGAATAATGTTACTGTTTATACTTGCATAAAAAAAAAGAAAAATGGCATGATGAACAATAGCATGCTAAATTTGGTGTCTCACTATTCAATTCCTATTTTCACGCTATTTATGGGGGAAGATTTGCATTGGAGAAAAATCCAACGCCAAAGTGGCAAAATCTCCCTAAAAATCATGCTGGATGAAGATGGTCTAAAAACATATTTTTAAATTTTAAATGTAATATTTTTAAGTTTGGGATGCCTTAGGAATATTTGGGGTGTGAAGATCTCTATGCGAGATTGATGAGTGCCCTGTGCCATAGGAGATCTGGCTCGCCTTTCACCAAGTTTACATAATGGTTGCCTCCATCTTATTCGTAGTTTATAGTATGTTGCGCGGAATGGATCTCATATAGAACCATAGTTGTTATTGCAATCTTTAGCAAATTAGCTACAAGGGTGGGCCTACCGACCAGATCTATGGCAAGGCCATAGGAATCTGAATTTACAAATGAGATCAGTTATTTCTCAAATTCAGAATTGTCCTATATAGCTTGGCCATGTGAGTCACAAATGGTGTATGTACTTCTTTGATTATCAATATATTACATCCCTCTTCAAAAGGGGAAAAAAAACAAATAAAGGAAAAGGAATGTTACTCTAAGAAACTAAAGAATATACGTATTTGAAATATGTAACCCTTCAATAGACACGTTTCTTTTGAATTTTTGTTTCAATTGGAACCTCTAGTGAAATATTTAAAGAATTCGATGGAGAAAAGTTTAGGGTTTACAAAAATGAAATTGACATTAATATGAGAGTATGCTTTTTAATTCTCTAAAAAAAAGATATTCTATGTATAATTAAGAGAAAATTGCATAATATGCCACATTTTTAAAAAGATGTGTTTATTCATGCACACTTAAAAAATGTGGTGCCATTGTGCTAATCATGTTAGATATTTATAGTGTTTGGCAACATTGGTTCAGAACAATATAGCATATAAGAGGTTTACATTGCTAAGTTCGAACTATTGGTTTGAATCAAGTTTCTCAAACACCCTAATTATACTATAATTAAACATGTGTGCATTTCTAAAAAAAAATTAAGTTGTAAAAGATGACGTTTATAAAAACGAAAAAGTTATTGAGAACGAATAAATTCTCGACCAGTGGAGAAAGGAAATAATAGCTGTTAGATTGTAATCTAACACAAAACAAAACAAAAGCTAAAAATGAAATTATTCTCTGATTTTCCCCATAGGCACCGATGAACTCCTCCATAACCTTTGATGAACTCCTCATCCCCTTCTTTCCAATCCCCCTTCCAGCACCTCCTCCCTTCGCCTTTCGTCCAAACTCTTTTCCTTCCCTCCCACAACTTCTTCCCCATAATAATCCCCTTTGATTTTCCTTTTTCTTTGTAGAAAAAAAATATGATTTTCATTACTTTTTTCCATAGCTTCTTCTCAGATTTCTCGTTTTATGTTTTAAACAATTTGTTTCTCTAACCTTCTCTAGATTTCAAACTAGACTTTGTTTGTTTCTTAGGTTTTCGTATATTTTGGGTTTCATTACTTATTGTGGTAAAAGTAACGTCGGTGATAGTCATAAAAGCATCCACTAACTCAATTCTCCCTTCTAACGATGGTACAAAGCACGCTTGATAAAAACCCAGTCCTAGGGTAAGAACAACAACCCCTTACAATGACAAACCCTCAAGCCAACCTCCCTTCCCATGGACATGAGCTCCTTCTATTTCATTCAAATCTAAGAGAATGACCTAATAAAAAACCAATTCTAGAAAGAGAGCTCTTTTACCTCCTCTCAAAATGCAAGCTTTCTCTCAGTTGAAGAGATCTGTTGAACAAACCCACCTTTTGAATAACCTTTAACTTTAAGCATCCCATATGTGGAAAAAAAAAAGTCTCATTCCCAATCAAAAAGAAAAAAGTTTCACCTTTAATTCAATCCTATATAAAAACTTGAGAATAGATTTCACAAAGCCACAAGAGAACTTTAATTGCAAGATTTTTTTTTTAATTTTTGATTTGTTTTTGGAAAATTTTACTTGTGTTTTGGAATTGTTGCGCTTCTATTCTATATGAATTTTTTTTAATGCAAAAATGATATAGTGAGTGTATGGTAGCTTGTTTACACCTTTTTGATATTTAAGAAGGGCCTTAGGACTATTCCCCATGGCTGGGGAATTATATTGTTCCCCACCATAGGACTAGCCTTATAAAAATTCTCCTCTAATTAATATAAGAGCATTTTTTTTGGGTGTTTGAGAAGTAAGTTGAAACGAAATTAAAAATACTCTAATGTGAAAGATCTTTCACTGTAATATGCTTTTACTTTCCACTACAGCACGTGAAAATTTTACACTGTCTAAGTTTTAATAAATTTTACTAAACCCTTGTTTTATTTCTTTGAAAAGAATAATATATTGGCTATTTCTATTTATAGGGAGAAGGGATATAGATCTACATGTGTGTAAAAATTACAAAAATTGCAGTAAACATTACTTTTATAAAACTAATTAGAGAAAATGACCAAAACAACTGCTTTGTTTTACTAAAATATCACCTTTGCCCTTCTTATTATACAAATGCATAAAACATCCTATGTGTTTTTCAAATCAAACTCAAATATACCCCCTAAAGAAATTAAACTTTTAAAAATTTCAAGATTACTCTTTCCAATCTATATTAAATGTTTCTTAAATACGATTTAGCTTAAAAATTAAATAAAAATAATTTAAAATGTTCAAATAAATATTTAAATTAAGAAAATATGCCAATTATATTAAGAATTTTTAACTTTTTAAAATTGATTTTTAGTATTTTGATTTAATAATATTTTAAATTGTATTTAGTAAAGATTAGGAAAAGTAATCTTGGTTTTTTAAAAAGTCTAATTATTTTAGGGGTATTTTGAGTATGATTATAAAACACAAGGGGTTTTTTAGGTATTCGTATAATAAGATGGGCAAAAGTAATATTTTGACAAAACACAATTGTGTTTTGGATATGTTCCCAACTAATTATAAACAAATGGTAGGTTTTGAAAATAGTTATATACTAAATAGAAAATAGAAAATTTACTAGGCAAAAAATTTACTTAATATAAATAAAAAATATTACTAGGGGGAGGGGAACGCAAAAATTTACTAGGCAAACGGCTTATCTTGGTCATCGGAGTGGGACTCCACAAGTAGAAATATTGTTGCATTGTCATAAGTGACAATGTATTGAATCGAGACAAAAAGTTGAATTGATTTGGTTAATAATTCTGTTTGCTCAAATCAATTCACTTTAGAGAATAATATATATTGTGTCTTAATCTTAAAATGACTAATAGGCTGGTATTCTTAACATATGTCTTTTGATGTATCAAAAGGTGATATCCTGATTTAATGATGATACACATGCCGGTACGTTGGAGGCATGACTCTTAATTCACATAGACTCGTTATTCATGTATATGGAATCCATAACTCTTTTGTAGTATTAATCATATTCTCTTATATGCATTATCTTGTAATTGAAAAATTAGAGCACTCAACCATTTGGATATATAGGTGTAACCAAATGGTATACTATTTATGGATACTAAGCATTCCAATAGTGTGATAATAGAACATAAGATAAAATAATCGAGAAAGTAAAATATAATTTATCCCTAAGCTGATTATGAATATCCTATAGGAATGTGACACATTATGATATGTCATAAAATGTTAGCTTACTGGAGCTTTCCAATTTTATATAGTTCGAGAGTGTAGCGCTTTTAGTGGAATAGCGCTAAAGTTGATAATTATAGAATATGTATATGGGATATTGTATTTTATAATTATAGGAACTTAATCTATATATGTCCATTGGGTCCCCATTATTAGCTCATAATAAATCTTGTAATAATAAGGTGTGTTTTTTCTACATATTGGTGACTTATGTTAAATTTAGATTGACTTAAATTCGATAAGACTAGATTTAATAATTCATGTTAGTTTATTGATTGAATTAATTTTGTGAATTAACTAAAGATAAACATGTTGAATTATTTAGATAATATTTTATTTACTATAAGATTATCTGTATCTGACTGTTTTAACCAAATAACTTTTCTATTAGGCTATTTGAATTAAAACTGAGGCTCAATCTAAGATTCCTAGGTGAAACTAAGATATTTTGAGGATTCTAGATTATCACACGGCCAGCAGGCCGGTGGGAAACTTTGGCTTTCATTAGAAGTTGATCCAGACTCGAATTTTGAGGCCTAATCTGACAAAGTTTAACCCAAAGTTCAACCACTATAAATAAAGAATGAGTTTTCTTAGTTATTCAGATCATTTTATGAAGCATAGAGTAAGTACTCTAAGGAGATAAACTCTGAAACTTCTTAAAAGCTATTGTTCAACATCAAGAATCTTAGCTCTAGGTCCTATCAAGTGGTTAGAAGGAGAATCACCAAAGGAAAAGCTATACTATGTGTGACCATCTACACTCCAATCGTGGATAGATAATAGCGAAGAAGACCAGTTGGTTGAGGCTCTTCTAGAAGGTTTTTCTCTACACGAATTCCTACTGCTTTTTGGTATACAAAAAATGTAATACCCAAGCATTTTTAGTACATTAAAAATGCAATAATTAAAGGATTATTGTTTAATTAAATTCTTATGATAAGGTCCATAAAAGCAAAAAAAAAAGGGATTTTAAAGGTAAAATTATACCATAGTCTTATATGATAAAGGAAGGATTTAAAAATAAATTAGAGAGCTCCATTATTGCAAAATATATTGCAATAAATGTTAATACAAAAATAAAATTTAAGGAGAAAAATACTGTATAGTAACATGAAAAATTATACAGTATTAAAATAACGTAGTGTAAGGAAGCACACTGATAAATTTATGCAGTATAAAATTACATTGCAAAAGTAATGTAGTGTAGGAATTGGATAGTTTAAGGTTAAGCAGTATAGAAATTAGACTGTTTAAGTTAAAACAATATAGGAATAATAATGTTTGAAAAATATGGATGAGTAAGAAATGCTGTAACCGTATGGAGAATGTACCGATAATATAAGAAAATACTTTCAGTGAAAATTTAGATTGTATAAATTTAAGCAGTATAGGAATTTCATTATGTGGTAGATGAAGATAAGTATGGGAGGTTATGGGACCCTATGAATTATACGGAGAAAAACACCAACAATATAGAAAAAAGACTGTCAGTATAAACTTAGACTATATAAAAAGTTTTATGGGACCCACTAAGGGGGACACATTGAGAGTTTTGATTGGGCCACCACATTTACTAATGTGGCCCAATCATAAAAGGCCAAGTTAAGCCGAAGATGATGTCAAGTGATGATGATGATGAAAAGTCATCAAATTTGGTAAAATTACTAAAATACTCCTTAATGTGGCCAATCAAATGTTGCTAAGACTAAGCAAAAATTTTAACCCCAATTAATGCAAAATGTTGACTAATCTTGATAAGTCACTAAGTTGCCAAAAATGAAAATAAAGAATAAAAAGAAAATTTGAAGAAAAATTCTTCATTTTTTTCTTCCATTTCTTCCCTAGCCCAAAATTGTTTCCCCCGATGCTCTTTCCTCTCAAAGTTTTGATGAATCCCAAGCTCCAAATTGTGTGAGGAAATAAGAACAAGTGAAGGAGATGAGGATTTAAGAGTTTTCAAGGTAAAACCTAAGCTTTTCCTATTATGATTAAGAGTTTTATTCATGATTGGGATGGGATTTTTATGGGTTGTGTTATGGATGGTTTTCAAGGGGTTTTGAGATGCTTAAAAGTGATCAAGAAAGGACAAGCCCTTTGCATGGATTAGGTAAAATCCTAGTCTTTTTATTTAAGTTAAAGTTTATGTTTTTTATGCATATCAAGTGTTCGATTATATATTTTGAGCTATGGCATGTAAATGGACCTTATGGCATGATTTTTTTATACTTTATGATGATGGAGATGATAAAAGAAAGAAAGAAAGTATGGATTTTGCATTTAAAAATGGATAATTGGTAAAATTGCAAAGTTTAGTTAGTTTTTAGGAACTGATAGTCTAGAGGGCCTTAGAGGCCAATTTATGTTCCAAGTAAGGTTTGAAAATTGTCAATACAATGAGGTAAACAACTTTTGTGAATAAAGTTTTACAAAATTCCAAAAGGACTAAATTGAAAAGTTTTGTTAATTCTCGACAGATTTAAAAATCAGCCAAAAAGTCAACTTTAACGATGAAATTCAAAAAAGTTAAAGCATAAAAGTTGTAGAATGCATCGAAATTGTTAGGACAACATGGACAGTTTTTCAAAATTCTGCTCGCTTTAGCAGCTATGAATTTTACGAAATTTTGAGCACAAAATTTCAAGAAATAGAAATGTTATGAAATGATTAGAATTCAACCAAGGAGCTTTTATAAGTTTTATTCCTTACAAAAGACTAAACGTTTTGGTATAAAGTGGTCATTTTTGGTTCTGGGGACAAAAATATAAATATTTTTGTATTTCGGGCCAAAACCATAAAATTATATGAAAACTGGATTTTCACTTGGGAACGTTGATTTCCTACACTACTATAGACAGTAAGTAATTATAGATGCTAAGTTTCAAAGAATTTAAAGTTTAGTCATGGAATAAATGAAAGAAAAACATTAAGGGCAAAATGGTCATTTTATAAAAAAAAGGCCAAAAGAGACCTGTTCGGCAAATCCACAAACACAAGTGCACGTTATCAATCAAGTAATAAAGCAATAAATATGAGTATCATCTCACAGAGACTATTGAATAATAACCTTATTAAATACTAAAATTAGATTAATCCTAAAATTTATCTAGCAAGTCAAATGAAGTTGAAATGAAACTAGGCA
This sequence comes from Artocarpus hirsutus, assembly GCA_946598075.1. NCBI lineage: Eukaryota > Viridiplantae > Streptophyta > Magnoliopsida > Rosales > Moraceae > Artocarpus > Artocarpus hirsutus. The sequence goes on along the minus strand of CAMOHE010029994.1, from coordinate 11,184 downwards.
TAATACCAAAAATTAAAACTAATTTAAGAAAAGAATATATTTGAATTAAAGGAATAAAACCAATGAGACTTAAGCATTAAGGCATCCGATTTCACCATAATCGCTAAATGTAAATTCCATATAATTACGCACCCTGATTGATAATAAACATGTGATGGTGAAAATTCTCAATTTATTCACTATCCTATCTCTAGGTATAGCAAGCCTACTTAGTTTATTAACCCACTATATCTCTATGTGAATTTACATAAAACTAAGTGCATTAGGATCCATGAATATTCCTGGTTTACAATGAATCTTTTGGGTCATCTTATCACTAAAAGTCACACAAATAACATGGTATATATCTCTATCCATATTTAATTCATGGTTATATGTTATATGAAGCATTTGCATATTCTCTCTTCTTAGTTTCAAACGTGCACATCAAATCATTTAAATGGTAGCTAATCATTCAAATGCATTACGAACAATAACATACAACTTACATGACTAAAATCAATTACGCTGCATAATTAAATATGAAATTTACATCACTGTGATTAGGCTACATCGTAGCCCTAACTAAGAAATTTAGAAAATAATTGAAAGAGAAACAAAAACTGAAAATTTAATTAAATTAAACATCGGGAGTTAAGTGAACAAGAAATTCTATCAACAATCTCTCACTTCTTACTCCGGGTTGCTTGAAAGCTCCTAAGAAAAGTCAACAATGCTCTAAGAAAAAAAACCATAGATGTCCTTCTATTTATACTACTCTTGGGTTAACTGAGTCCCTTTTTTCACGTCCAAAAATCACGCTTGAGAATCATAGTTGGCACCACGACCGTCTTTTCTAGCGCCGTAGCGCTTGTCAAAGTTTCGTCATAGCATCGCAGCATCCCAATTCTAGTGCCACGGCACTGGCTCTCTGCCAACAGAGGGTTGAGCAAGCCGAACTTAGGTGCCATGGCACTCCTTCTCTACCAAGGTGCTTCCTTCTAGTTCTTGCTTGATTTGTAATTTTTTTTACCAACTTATGAAAAAAAAAAGGAATGAATGTTTAATGTTTAAGTTATGTCATCAATCGAGCAGATTGATAATAAGAAAAATCAACTAATAAGTCGGTTGTCATCTTATTAGGATACAGAATTCGACTAATGAAAAGAAAATGAACGTAATAGAGAATGCTAAAGCGTAGTCTAGGTAAATTCAAATCTCACCTACAACATGAAGTAAATGATTTTCAAGTGCTTATATATATATATATATGTTTGCAAATGTGTTTGTAATTATTATGCAAGTTGTTTTTAAAGTATGTTCGCATTTTTTGATGCCAAAAGGTTTTAAAGTTTAAATCAAGATTTGCAATGTATTTGCAACTATTATGTTTAAAGCATGATTGCATTTAATATGCATAAAGTTTTAAAGATTAAGTAAAAGTTTGCAATATATTTGCAATAATTATGTTTAAAGAATGTTTGCATTTTGCTAATACATAATGTTTTATAGTTTAAGTTATAAGTTTTATGTTGCATTTGTTATGTAGTAGGTTTTACAGTTTAAGTTATGATTTGCAAATGTGTTTGCATATGATATGTAAGCATTTGTTATGCTCACTAAAGTTAATAAGAAGGTAAAGTAAAGATAAAAAGAAAGTATCATACCAGCCTCCTTGATGTGAGGTATGGAAGTAAAGTTAAAGTTTGACCTCCTTGATGTGAAGTACATGACCTCAGTGTTCGATAGTCTCAAGTCTTCTACAAGGGAAGCATCATGTTTATGATCTCATGATTAATGATATTGGTACAAACACTAAAGTAAGATAAGAAAAGTTAGGGAACAAAGATAGAAAGTTAAAGTAAGAAAAGAATATTCATAAGACGCTCATAATTGAAAGTTCATAATTGAGCATAAATAGAATCATATATTTTGATTTTGCTCATATTACTTGTTATGAAATGTTTATGTGTTATGATTATGAAAAACATGTTGAGAAATGTTTATGAAAAACATTTTCATGTTTACAAGAAAAGGTTTATAAATGATGTTTTATGAAAAAGTTTAAGAAATGTTTTATGAAAAACATTTTAAGAAAAAGGTTTTTATGAGAAATGTTTTTAAAGCATGTTTAAATGATTTGTGAGGTTATGTTTGAACTTATTGAGTGAAAGCTCATTAAAAGTTTCTTCATATTGTAGGTAGTTCTACAGGTAACCAGTAGGACTTATTTGGGGAGCTTGGTGCTGTGGAGGGTAGATGCAGAGATTTGGATATGGATACCACTACGGTATGCTTCCGCTGTTCAAAAGAAATATTTTCTCACTATTTGATATAGTGTTTTCAAAGTTTAAGAAAATCAAAGTTTTAAGATATGTTTTTAAATTATATTTTCTTTTACAAAATGTTTCATGTAATTAAAGAAAAAAAATTTACTTTAGTATTTTCTTACTAAGTAAGTAAGATTAATGTTTAAAAAATGACGTTTAAAAAAGTTAAGTGACTGCCCAAAAAGATGGGTCATCACAAAAGATGTTAGTAAGATCTATTATTAATTTATTATTCAGGATGTCAAACTTGTATTTTAAAAAATACTCTAATTTAAAGTTTTTAAAATTTTAAAATTTTACTACGTACTGTTTTCTAACAATTAATATCAGAGCGTGGCTTGTTCGTTAATTTTAAGGGTTTGTGATTATGCTATATATATGAATTATGATTTTATTCTCTCGTATGCTTAAATTTAATTTTTTAGAGAGTTGGCATTCTAAGGTTTCTATATCGTTAAATGTTATCATGAGATTACGTGGCGAATGTATATTAATTAATTATGGTTGATTAAATTTATATTTTGATTATTTATTAATTAATTAATTAATTTTTGCCCATTATGGTTCCTTAGAGGTTAAAATGTGTATCTAAGTTTTTTATGTAATTATATGACGGTCTATCATTACCATCTAGGATTTATTATTTTAATTTTAATTCATAAAATTTGCATTAAAATAATTATTCAAAGAGAAGACGGAACTAAAAGATAGAGATGATTGGAGTTCTATTATTTTTTTGTGTTTATAAATTTTTATGTTTTTGAATTATTAAAAATAAAATTAAAAGATGCTTTCTACACTATTTTTGAAAAAACATTGTCTCGGCTTGGTTGGTAGGCTGAACTCTTTGGATCTGTAGGCCGATGGTCACAGATTGATAGGCCGATCTGAAAGTTTGGTAGGCCGGTAGTGGAGCAAAACAGTTTCAAAAAAGATGCATTTTTTGGTGTAGTTTTTGATTTTGTCTTTGAGTCAATTTTAAGAAACACGAAATTTTATGATGACTAGAAAAATAACCTTTTTGATCTATAAGAGATTGAAGAAATAAAGACGAATGCCACATGAAGAAGGATACAAAGAGAAGATATATGATGAAGAATCAATAATATGTTTCGATTGATTTTGTGTAATCTTTATTTTCTTTTCTCTAGGATGAAACTATGATATTACGGTTATTTATTATTTTGCTTGTAGCTTTGCATGTTGCTTTGCTTGTCTCCATTATAATATGATTTACCCTGTATGTTGATAATATGTCATGTAGAATAGGCACTCATTAAAAATTATTCATGTATGTTAACATAAAACCTTGACTTCTAAAATATTAAGCAGGAGAAGTTTTCGAAAATAGGACCTATGGCCTCCATCATTGGTCCATAGGTAGCATATAGTGGTTCCGACCTTAAGGAAGGGATTTCACAATGTACTAGATTGGATATCCAAGAGGATAATTTGCTTTAGCATGGTTTATCATTGATCACCCCAATGTGGCAATTATAAACCATGGATAAAGTAGTTGAAACAATGGTCATAGAATAATTTTATTGTTAACCTCCTCAAAAAGCTCTGTTAATGAAATTAATGGCCAAAGAAACAGTTATTAATATATGCTAGATTAGACAAGCCTTGGATGGCATATATTAATCGAAGACGATCCATGTTCCTGATTGAATTTGGCAAGCTCCCCAAGGTGGCTTTTTGGATATTGAGTTAGGAATTATCGTTGTAAGGTTGTGATATTTTTAAGGTTTTAATACAAAAACACAATTGTATGCTTACTTGCTTGTGTTATCTTATTAAACTATTGTGGAATGTTTGCTTATATTTGGTATATGAATCTTTATTGTAGATTAAATTGTTTAAAAACATTTTATCCTTTGATACTCGATAAGAACATATTAACTAGGGAGAATTATAATGATTTAAAATGAAACCTAAATATCATCTTATCTTTTAAGAAACTAAAATTTGTGCTAACTACACCATATCCTTTTGCACCTATTGGCGAATCCATTAATAAACAAATCCAAGCGTATAGTTGCTAGAGGAAAGCTATTAATTAGGCCCGCTGCTATATAATGGCTGGCATGAATAATATGCAATAGGCTTAACATGAAGACTATGATACTACTTGGCAGATGTTGGATAATTTTGATGACATGTTTGGAGGCCAAGCCTTGAAAAAGTGGCAAGGGGCTCTTCAGAAGCTCTTCAGCTATAAATAAAGACTAGAGACTCCTATGAAGGAGTATATGATGTTGGTCATGGGTTACTTTGCTGAGACTCAAACCCATGGAGCTAATATTGATGCTGAGTCAGAAATGACTATGGTCTTTAAGACTCTATCGAATGAGTCATCCCATTTATAGCTTCATATAATTTAAGCAATAGACATGATGCAATCTTGATGGAGTTGATGAAGCAGCAATAGAAGTTCAAAAATCTGATCAAAGACGTTGTGGCTGGTAGCGAGACAAACTTAGCAGTTACATCTAGCTCCAATTTCAATTCTAGTAATGAAAAAAGCGAAGGGCCAAGAACAATAAAACTTCTATTCTAGTAGATGGCAAGGATAAGAAGATAAACAAGAGGAAGCTAAAGTGTTTTTTCTGTGGGAAGGTTGGGCACGTAAAGAAGAATTATAAGAGCTTCCTATCTAAAGAAAGTAGGTGCGAACTTTTGATAATTAAGACTTGTTTAGTTGAGGAATTAAGTGACACTTACGTCGTAGATTCTAGAACAACTAATCATGTCATTGTATCTCTAAAGGGTTTAAGGAAATGAGAAGTTTGCTACATAAGCACTTCATGTTTCGAATGAGCAATGGATCCTTAGTGTTGGCTAAAACAATAGGAGACATCCATCTTTACTTGGATAATTATAGGACTTTGGTTTTGAGAGATTGTTTTTATGTTCCTAAACTTAAAAGGAATTTAATACCTGTCATTTGTTTATTTAAAGACTTTTATTCAGTCTCTTTAAATAATAAAGTTATGATTTATAAAAACAAATCTTTTATCTATAGTGGATGGATGCAAAACAACCTATATTTTATCAAACCTAACTGGACTCACTGCTGAACACTGAGATTAATAATAACTCTAGAGACTTAAAACTTTTCACTCTAATGAGATTTATCTTTGGCATTTGTGATTAGGTCATATTAGCCTGAATAAGGTTCAAAGGTTGGTAAGAGATGAACCTTAAAGTCATTTAAAGCTGGAATCTATACCACAATGTGAATTTCGTTTGGAGAGCAAAATGACCAAAAGACCATTTGGGTTTAAGGGCAATAGGGCTAAAGAGGTTCTAGAACTTATGCATAGTGATGTTTGTGGTCCTATAAATGTTAGGGCATGTGGAGGATATGAATACTCTGTCACTTTTATTGATGATTAGTCAAGACATGGGTATGTCCACTAATGCATCATAAAAGCAAAACTTTTGACAAGTTTAGGGAGTTTCAAGCTGAAGCAAAGAAGCAATTAGGTACACCTATGAAGGCATTTTGATTCGTTCGAGGTGGAGAATACCCCTCCGATGAGTTCTTGGGATACTTATTAGAGAATGAGATCTTATCCTATGTGACTGCGTCAGGTACTCTACAGTAGAATGGCATGGCTGAGAGAAGGAATAGGACTTTGTTGGACATGGTTAGGTCCATGATGAGTTATTCGACATTACCTTTTCCCTTTAGGGATATGCACTATATACCACATGTCATCTTTTGAACAATATGCCTTCAAAATCGGTTCTTAAAACTCCTTATAAGTTATAGACAGGTAGGAAGACATCCTTAAACCATATTTGCATATGGGGAAATATGGCTCATGTCTTATATAAGGAAGCGGACAAATTGCAAGTACGTTCAAAAATTTGTATATTTGTAAGATATCCAAAAGGGACTAAAATGAGTTATTTTTATAATCCAAAAGAAAACAAGGTCGTAGTTTCAACGAATGCAACATTCCTTGAGGAAAGTTACATGAACAACTTTAAGCCTCGAAGTAAAATGGTACCTGAAGAGTTGGCGAGTGATTCAATGGTGAGGCCTTCTTGGCTGAACTGGTTGAACATGACAAAGATCCTTACACTTATGAATAGGCTATGGACGATGTTGATTCAAAACTCTAGACAGAGGCTATGAACGTAGAGATGAAGTCTATGGCGACTAATTGGGTCTGAGGGCTTGTGGATCTTCTTAAAGGGATAAAACGTATAGGATGTAAGTGGATCAATAAAAGAAAGAGAGGAATAGATGGAAAAGTCAAAACATATAAGGCTAGACTAGTAGCCAAGGGATACACGTAAAAAGAAAGAATCAATTACAAGGAAACCTTGCACCTGTAGCCATGCTTAAGTCCATCCACATTCTCTTGTACATGGCTGCCGCTCTTGATTATGAGATTTGACAAATGAATGTTAAGAGGACTTTTTCTAAATGACTATCTTGATGAGTCTATATATATAGTGCAACCAAACGGATTCAAGGCTAAGGTTCAAGAGAGCAAGATATGTAAGCTGCTAAAGTCAATTTATAGACTTAAACAAGCTTCCCAACCTTGGAATATAAGATTTGATCAAGTCACCAGGACTTATAGGTTCAAACAAAACATAGACGAACCATGTGTCTACAAACTCATTAAGGATAGGAAGGTGGTTTTTTTACTACTCTATATAGATGACATTCTACTAATTAGCAATGATGTTGGAGCATTGTCATCAGTTAAATTATGGTTGACCAATTTAACGTGAAGGACTTAGGTGAAGCAAATTATGTTCTAGGTATCCAAATCTTTTGGAATAGAAAGAACAAAATGATACATTTGTCCCAAGCAGTATACATAGATAAAATTCTCCAAAAGTATGTAAGGTAGAATTCCAAAAAAGGTGGGCAACCTTTTAGATCTGGAATTACTCTTTCTAGAAAAGGCTCTCCAAAGTCTGATGAAGAAAGATAATACATAAAAAAGGTGCCTTATGCTTCAGCAGTGGGTAGTTTCATGTATGCGATGCTTTGTACACGACTAGACATTTGTTATGTGGTCAGGATAGTAAGTCAATTTCAGTTAGATCTAGGACCGAACCATTGGTTGTAATCAAGCATATTTTCAATTGCTCAAGAAGGACCAGAGGTTATATACTAGTGTATTTGGGTGAGGATCTAACACCTCTAAGATACACTAATTCGAATTTCTAATCCTGTCTGGATTTGAGAAAATCAACTTCTAGTTCTATGTTTACTTTGGGTGGAGGCACCATTGTTTGGAGAAATGTCAAACAAGATTGCATTTCAGATTCAACGATAGAGGCCGAGTATGCGACAGCTAGTGATGTTTCAAAAGAAGCAGTGTAGCTCCACAAGTTCCTTGGGGATCTTGAGAAATTTCTTGGAATAGATAAAGCAATATCACTGTATTGTGATAATACTGTAGCGATATCTAATCCTAAAGAACTAAGATTTTACAAGAAAAGTTAGCATGTTCGTCATAAGTATCATGTGATAAAGGACAACATGGTGAGTGAAAATGTAGAAATGTGTTTGATCATGTCTGAAGACATTATGGCCTGTCGAGGCTATGGAGATGGATAATATATCACATTTACTTAATGCAAGTAGGAGATTGTTAGACATAATGTCCTAAGGAGTAAAATGTTGCAATAAATTTTTGGAGACATATTATCAATAAAGAGTTTATTTATTATTCATATATTAAATGTTGTCCTCTTTATGTTCATTTTTGTTGAATCTATGATAAGCAAACAAAAGTTTGAGACTGTTAGTCTAAATTATTAATAATCGTGCATATGATGGACAAATTATGCGGAAGATATGAATCTTAAAGATGATGGTCTAAATCATAAAATCCACAATTGAAAGAATAAAGCTAGGCGCTTTATTCATACTAAGATTGTTATATTGTCTACATCCCTAATGGAAGATGGCTTGTCTTGGTCATCGGAGTGGGACTCCTTGAGTAGAAACATTGATGTATTGTCATTGGTGATGATATATTAGATCGAAACAAAAAGTTAAATTGATTTGGTTAATAATTTTGTTTGTTCAAATCAATTCATTTTAGACAATCATATATATTGTATCTTAATCCTAAAATGACTAATGGGCCGTTATTCTTGACTTATGCATGTTGATGTACTAAAGGGTGACATCTTGATTTAAGGATAATACGCATACTGATACATTAGAGGCATGACTCTTAATTCATATAGACTCGTTATTTATAAATATGGAATCCATAGCTCTTTTGTAGAGTTAATGATATTCTCTTATATACATTATCTTGTAATTAGAAGACTGAAGTACTCAACCATTTGGATACATCGGTATAATCAAATTGTATATTATTCATAGATAGTAAGTATTCCAACAGTGTGATAATAGAACGTAAGATAAAACTAATCGGGAAGGTAAAACAGAATTTATCTTTAAGCCAATTATGAATATCCTATGGGGATATAACACATTGTGATGTGTCATGAACAATTAACTTATTGGAGCTTTGTAATTTTATATAATTTGAGAGTGCAGCTCTAAGCTTTTATTGAAGTAACATTAGAATTAATAATTATGAAATATGTATCTGGGACATTGTATTTTATAATTATAGAAGTTTGATCTATATATTTCCTTCGAGTCCTTTTTGCTAGCTCATAATAAATCTTGTAATGATACGGTGTATTTTTCTTATATATTGGTAACTTATGTTAAATTATTAGATTGGCTAAAATTCGATAAGAGTGGACTTAATAATTCATGTTATTTTATTAGTTGAATTAATTTTGTAAATTAATTCAGGAAAAACATATTGAATTATTTGGATAATTTTTTATTTACCATAGGATTATCTGAATATGACTTTTTTAATCATATAACTTTTCTATTGAGTTATTTAAATTAAAACTCAGGCTATATCTAAGATTTTCGGGTGAAAATAAGATATTATAAGGATTTTAGATTATCGCACAGTCGGCAGGCTGGTGGGAATCTTCAGCTTGACAATGGAGTAAGTTCGACATGCCAATTCCCCGAACCGGTTCACGGAACATGCGATAATCAGTATACCCATTTTTGATGTGTTTTTCATTAGAAATTGATCCAGACTTGAATTTTGAGGCCTAAACTAATAAGTTTTACCCCTAATTCGACCACTATAAAAAGAGAGTGAGTTTTCTTAGTTATTCAAATCATTTTGAGAAGCATACAGTAATTACTTTAGTGAGAGAAATTTTGAAACTCCTTAAGAGCTATTGTTCAACATCAAGAACCTTCACTCTAGGTCTTCTCAAGTGGTTTGAAAGAAAGTTATTGGAGGAAAAACTGTACGACACGTGACCATCCACACTCCGATCGTGGATAAAGAATAGCAAAGAAGGCCAGTTGGTTGAGGCTCTTCTGAAAGATACTTCTCTACATAGATTTCTACTGCTTTTCGGTATGCAAAAGAGGTTAGTAAGATTTGTTATTAATTTATGTATTTAGCATGTTAAACTTATGTTTTGAAAAACACTCTGATTTAAAATTTTTAAATTTCTACTGCGTATTGTTTTTCTAATAGTGTTTTGTTGTCGTTAGGGCCTTTGTTGGAACACCATAAGTAAAGGAGATGATTGGCTTGGCGACTGCGTTGCTATTTGGGGAGTTAGGGTGAGGCGGAAGGAGAAGCGAGGAAGGGGTCGAGGTGGGGGTGGTGGCCGTGAGGTTATTTTGGAAATTTCAAGGTTAAAATTGAGTGTTGACTTGGAGAAAGTTTAAATTTATGTATTAAATACAATATTGAGATATACATTTGACGATATAAAAATTGAAGGTATACTCTTTGAATAAACTTAAAATACAAGGTATAAAAAGATAAATAAGAAAAAAAAAAGGTTATGTAGCTTTTTATACTATGTATTTTAGGTTTATTCAAACAATATACCTTCAGCTTTTGACCTCGTTGAATTTATACCTCTAGATTAGATTTAATACACAAATTTATACCTTTGCTCAAACAATCTTCAATTTTGATCTAAAAAATTATCCAAAATACCCTCAAATTAAATAGAAGATAACTTTAAAAGCATAAAAAAACTTTATATTAAAGTTTTTGTCTTAAAAATGTGTAGAATACTTTCAAAAATATGTGTTTTGTGTGTTTTTTTTTCTTATTTTTTAAAAGTTGTAATTTTTTCATTTTTTACTTTAAGATAATTTAGTTATTTTTAAATTGACTAAAATAATGTATAAATTTATATATTAAATCTAATATAAAAATATATATTTGATAAAATTAAAATTAAAAATTAAAAATACAGCCTTTAAATTAACCAAAACCAAGAGTACAGAGAGATTAATATCTCAAAAGAAAACCGAAAAACATACAAACAGGACTAGTGGCGATTTATAACAGAGTTCCAACGATTTGGTTTATAATAATTTTCAATTTTTTTATCGCCGTAACAAAAAACAAAAGCGTGAAATCAGAATAAATATTAGTTGTTTGTGGGAAAATCAGATTATAAACGGAAAGAAATGCCGGTGAGAGTGGTGGAGAGCTCTGCACCTTCTCAGGTTTCTGGTACTTCCTCTCCTTCCACAACTACTCGCCTTTAACATTTTTCCAATCTCCTAGAGCTTTTATTTTCCTTTGCTCGAAATTTCATTTTATCGTCTTACTTAATTTTACCTTAAAAAAATTTAAATCCTTTGAAGATATTTTCAATCCATTCATTTTTCTTTTGGGTGTAATTATGTTACAAAATTTGGTATTTTTCACATGTGGTTCTCTGTCAGAAGAAGCAAATTCTGGACATACGACACCCCAGGCTTGTACCCTTTTGAGTGTTGGGCAGGTAAATTTTATCTTTTCACCTT
>CAMOHE010029993.1:0-45395 GCA_946598075.1 Artocarpus hirsutus | reverse complement strand
TTAAAACAATTTAAGCAAGATTTTTTCAAAAATCCAAAAATAGAGAAAATAGAGGAAAAATGAAAAATCTCGATTCCAATCCGTTTTTGATAAAATAAAGCTTCAATCCTAGTTAATCTAAGTTACTCTAAGTTAGATCAAAGCTTTTCTAGACTTAGAAACTCTTAAATTTCAAAATGCAAGAAAATTTGAAAAATTGAAAAAGTTTAGAAATTTTGAAATCTAACCTTAAATCGAAGCTTGAATCGAGTTTGTGGTTGCTCAATCGCGTTCCCGAGCCTTCAATCCATAATCCCGAAGCTTGAAATCAGATTTTGTTTCAAAAATTTTGAGAGATTGAGAGAGAGTGAGAGAATCTGAAAGTGAGGGACGAGAGAGGTGAGCGAGAGAGAGGAGAGAGAAAAATGAGAGGAAGAGAGAGAGAGAGAGAGAAAATAAATAGAGAAAAAGAAAAAACAGTTGTGTAAAACTGTGTACAACAATACACTGTTTTCAAAATCAAATTGCTTTATTGAAAATTAAATTAACAATTAAAAACAATTTAGAATAATTAAAAATCACTAAAAGAGTAAATTAACACAAAGTTTCTAAATTTTCACAAAATAATCAAATTAAGTTCAAAACACTTATTATGACACACTAATTCACCATTTAACATTTTAATTACATTTAATTAACTTCGGGGTGTTACATAGACACCAGAAGTTTCTATATTATTCTTCCCGTTTGTGCCTCCCAGTGACTTTAAAACATGAGATTTTTTGCTACCTAGGTTTGTCATGCTCAGAATAACTATTTATGCATAGTAATTTCCAAGTTTGTACCTTGGATTGAGCTCTTGAGGAGCAAACAAAAAGGTTTCCACCTTAAATTTTTTTTATTGGTTCTGAGATAGATAGGTACACTTTGGATTATTTTGTTACTTTTTAAGTAAATGGAGTTAAATGGAGAGGGAAAATTATATATTAGAAAATATCTAATTCATTTCAGCTAAGTTAAATGGAGAGGGAAAATTATATATTAGAAAATATCTATCACATTCCCACTAAGTTAACATTTATTAAGCAACTTGTCTTAAATGATACTCTTACTCTAATTTATTAATTAAAAAGAAAAAATAGAATAAAATGCCCGTAAAAAAACTCACAATCTGATTTATTAATAAATCAAAACTCTCACTCTAATTTATAAACAAACTAATTTATGGTCTATATATATGATTTTTTAGTGGCGCTCTATATATGTTTAAATTGGCCAAATTTTAAGGCATTTGAGAGTATTAGTTTAAACTTTGATTTTTTTTTTTCAAATGATCAGACTTTGGTTTTGGTTAAAATTACTATAACAAGTTAAAATTTTAGGCTATAACTGTTTTTTTTTTTTTTTACACTATCATAAGAGCTGCAATTAAAAATTTTGGTTAAAATTAAAATGGGAAGCACCATATTCTATTAATAAGGATTTTTCAAGAAACGTGAGTTGAGAAGATGGGGGCGCAATTACATGACATCAATGCGTCCTGGTCAAGAGGATCACATTAAAATAAAAAATATAAAAAATATAAAAAACAGATTCACGCACACTCACGCCAACCTGTTCTGAACCACTAGTTGGGTTTGTGTGCCAGCTCTGATAAGGATCTATATATCTGCAACTTTCTATGATATAGATTTAATTGATATTTAGATTTTTTTTGGTGGGCTTGCATTATTTTTGTCTTCATATGGTTAGCACTTTCTACAGAAATTTGATGTGCTTTAATGTCTATCGTCCAAAATTTCTTGTTTTTTATTTTTCCTTCTTTTAATTTTTAGCGCCTCAAAGCAACGACGGAGACAAAGGCAAAGGGCATTATGGCCCCTAGTTTTTTTTTGTTTTACAAATAGTGATCTTAATTTTAATATAAAAGGTATGTGTTTAAATTAGATTTGACCTATTTAATTAAAGTTCTTTGTTAATATAATCTTGACAAAAAAAAAATTGAAATCCTCTGCCCATAAATCTTGAATTCTTCGATGCTTAGCAGGGCCATAATACACTCCCGAAAGTGCCCTAATTAAGTCTTATTTTAAATGGAAACTGCACCCTGTATTCTTTCTCCTTCATCATGAATTCCTCCCGTCTGCACAAAATTCCTAGTGATTCGTAACTTTCCATAGAAAGAGAATACCAAAAAAATATATATCCTCGTGTCTCTACATTCTGATTTAATTTTCGACACTTTGATTTACTATTTACCATGAGATCAACCGTGGTAAAGTGAGAAATGAATCTTATTATTAGAAAAATTTGCACCATCAACAATTGGCTCTGTAAAGAGCACGTGAACCTTTAATCACATACATTTGGATGTGGATGGTGACGAAAAGTCAAATTCGAGTGGATGTCAATTTTTGAATTGTATCGGGCTTCAGCAAGCTTGAATTTAAAACATTTAAATTTAAAAAGTCAAATAAGATTTTTTTAAAAAAATTGAAAAGTCAAATTCATTTTATAAGATTAGCCTGAACTAAATTTTTGGAATTTAACTAACCAAATTCTAGTTTAGTGAGAGGTGCAATCTTATTTAACTTCATAGAGTTATGATCCCACCACTAACAAAATAATAGAACCGAGCCTAAAAAGTATACTACTTATTAGACTAGGGCTCATCGTTTTGTGAGTAATAGGGTTACAACCCTATAGGCATGTAACATCTAAGAATTAATTTAGTATAATTAATGTGTAAAATGGTGAATTAATGTGCCTCACTGTAAATTAAACATAATCTAATTATTTTGTGGTATTTTCTAATTAATTTCACTTTTAATTACTTTTATTAGATATTTTGAATTTTGAAGCAAAATAATTTGTCAAATGCCCAACACAGTCTCTCATAGAAAACCATGTGCTGGACATGGTTTTACTCCTGAAAAACCACATGCCTCCCCTCTATTTAAACTCTCCCTCACTCTTTTTTTCCCGCACTTTCACTCTCTTTCTCGTCTCTCCCTCTCTCTCACCATCTCTCTCTTTTTCTGCTCCGTATTCCATTCTTGCTTCAAGAATGCTGAGCATGTTAGAAATATATATAGAGATAAACAACAAAGAGGTGCAACGTAAAGGAATAGAAATAGTAGAAGGAATATTATTATGAAATAAAATATTACAATAGAATTCTCAACCTTCAAACCTAATTGGAAAAAAATAATAGTCGAGGCACGTGTAGCTCATGCTTTCCTTAAAACAGATTCGTCCCCTCTAGTCGTGCACGAGGATTTGATGGACATCTGTCGCCCAAGATGTAATGACAACAGATGATGGTCTATGCACACTCAAACACCGCCTTCAGTGAACTTGAACAACATCTTCCTCTATCACCAAAACGATGACTCGCCAAAACCAACTCAAAAAGAAAGACGCGAGAAGAAGAGAACAAAAACTCGAAAACAAGAGAAAGGAAAACTATGTGTTATTTTTGTGTGTCTAGATGTAAAGAAAGTCCCTAGTACTTATACAGGTCAGGGGATATCAAACTTCTGTGCCTAACCGATATGGGACTTTTCTAGTACTTATACATGTCAGGGGATGTCAAGTTTTAATGCTTAACTAATGTGAGACTTTACATTTAGGCCTTTTTTTCAACAAATTTAAATGTCAATGGGCACACTTTAAGCATCAATTTCTCATTCACCCAATTACCATTTTAAGCATATAAATATATGATTTCAATCTTCTCGCGATGGAGAACACAAATCTGCCAAGACCCATCTCTTTTATAAAATGGGTCCCACTAAAATTATGCCTCAAAATGGCTCTTCAAAGTGGTTGTTAACCATTTCTTTCTTATCATCTTAATTTTCTTATTAAGTTGGTTTTCAACTTCTTGCTTATAGAGAGCAAACTTCTCTATAACCTCATCTTTGCTCCTAAGCAAATATACATAGCAATGTTTTGGGTTATCATCTATGAAAGTAACAAAATATTTGTTCCCACCTCTAGTTTGAACAAATTTTAAGTCACAAACATCACTATGTATCAAATCGAGTGGCTTCGTATTTTTCTCAATTATTTGAAATGAAGATCTCGTTAGCTTTGGTTCTACACATATTTCACATTTATGTTTGGGATTAATATCAAATGTGGGTATGCAATTCAAATTAATTAATCTACGCAAAGTATTATAATTAACATGACCTAGTCTACCGTGCCAAAAATTAAAAGACTTAGGCATATAAGCGGAAGACTTTTTATTTTTATTAATTGAATTGGGCTTAACAGCCATTACATTCATTTTTCACATTCCATTTGTCACATATCCCTTTCCCATATACACCCCATGTTTAGACAAAACTATTTTATCAACTTCAAAAACCATCTTGAAGCCATGTGAACTCAGCAAAGTTCCTGAAATGAGATTCTTCTGGATATTAGGCACATACAACACATTTTGCAGCTTGACTTCCTTGCATGATGTCATTTTTAGAAATACCATCCCTTGGCCCTTGATATCAAATGTAGCCAAATTGCCTATATATAGCTTTTCCCCTGGAATCTAATAGCATGAGTTTAACAAAGGTAGCTTTATCACAACAAACATGCCATGTGGCCCTAGTGTCCAGCCACCACTGCTTCAGGTTAGAGTCCACCATGTTGACTTCAAAGACCACAGTTGAAAGACTGATGTCTGACACTTTTTGTGTGATAGTGTCCACCACATTGGCCTCTTTTTTCTTGTTCCTCTTTGGTAGCCTACAATCTACCGACTTGTGACCCACCTTGTCATAGTTGAAACACTTCTTTTGGAATTTCGGCTTCTTTGAAATTCCACCCTTAGGTCCAAGCTTGGACCCTGACTTGTTCTTCTTGTTCTTGGAGCTTTTATCATGCTCCACCACATTTGCTTTGGCAACAGACTTGCAAGAGAGCTTTTTCTCAAATCCACAATTGTCTTCCTCAATGCGAAGTTGAACAATAAGATCTTCAATGCTTATCTCCTTACACTTGTACTTTAGATAGTTCTTGAAGTCATTCCACACAGGGGGCAGCATCTCTATAATTGCAGCTACTTAGAAAGACTCACTAATTACCATTCCTTCTTCATGAATTTCATGAATTAGTAATTGTAGTTCTTGAACTTGACTAATTACAGTCTTGAAATTCATCATTCTATAATTCATGAACCGTCCAACTATGAACTTTTTAGCAACAGCATCCTCCGTTTTGTATTTATTGTCCAAAGATTCCCATACTTCTTTGGCCGTTTCTTCAAACTATACACATTATAAAGTGTATTAGTCAAGCCATTTAGAATATAATTCTTGCACAAGAAGTCAGAATGCTTCCATGCTTCAACAGCAAGCAAAGTCTATGCATCTGCTTCATCCTCTCTAACAATAGGAGGATCCTCGTTTAATAATCTCGCGAGATTCAATGTTGTCAAATAGAACAGCATCTTTTGTTGCCAAGTCTTAAAATTCAAACCATTGAATTTCTCAGGTTTCTCATTGTGGTTCACAAGAATTGAAACCGACAAAGGCTGCGTCGAGGTCGAGGCATGAACTCGAGGAGATGGCATCGGTGTCTCAGAAGTGCTCCTAGTTGGAACATTCTCAGTTGGAACAACGTTCATGTTATTAGCCATCTCTAAAATTACCAGAATCCAAGTCTTAGAATTTATACCCAAGATAAATTCACCCTTTTTTTAATATAACATATTTATAGTATAAAGATGAAAAAAAAATGTTGGAACCATTAAGTATATAATTAAAGCATATATAATTTACAATATTATTATATAAAAATGTTAAAAAAAATGTTTAAAAACGTAACTTTAATGTATATAACCTTAAGTTATACGGTTGAAATAAACAAACATAAACGTAAAAAAAATGTAAAAAAGGTAATCGTAAGTATAACAAACAAAAACAAGACCATAAAACACGTAATCAGCAAGAACAAACTGGCAAAACGTATCATGTTGTAGCATAAACATAATCTGATTATATAGTGCATAAAACATAAACAGGAATCAATCTGTAAACAAATATTGCAAAAGTATAAAAACATAAACTTATAATATAAGCTTATATATGTACCAAAACAAACAATTTTTTTAATGTTATAGACGTTAACCAATAATATTAAAAAAAATTAGAATAGTAAAATCAAAGCAGAAGTCAAAAATCTCCTTCCAAATCCAATGAACCAGTTCGTCGTCAAACGGAAGCTAGAATCTGTTTTAAGATTGTTAGAAATATATATAGAGATAAACAACAAAGAGGTGCAATGTAAAGGAACAGAAATAGTAGAAGGAATATTATTATGAAATAAAATATTACAATAGAATTCTCAAACTTCAAATTAAATTGGTACAAAATAATAGTCGAGGCATATATAGCTCACGCTTTCCTTAAAACAAATTTGTCCCTCTAGTTATGCACAAGGATTCGATGGACGTCTGTCTCCCAAGATACAATGACAACGGATGATGGTCTATGCACACTCCAACACCGCCTCCAACGAACTTGAACAACGTCTTCCTCTATCACCAAAATGACGACTCACCAAACCAACTCAAAAAGAAAGACTCGAGAAAAAGAGAACAATAACTCAAAAACAAGAGAAAAGAAAACTATGTGTTATTTTTGTATGCAATTTTTTTGTGCGTCTAGAAGTGGAGAAAGTCCCTAGTACTTATACAGGTCAGGGGATATCAAACTTCTATGCCTAACCGATGTGGGACTTTCCTAGTACTTATACATGTCAAGGGGTGTCAAGTTTTAATACCTAACCGATGTGAGACTCTACATTTAAGTCTTTTTTCCAACAAATTCAAATGTCAATGGGCACACTTTGATGATCAATTTCTCATTCACCTTATTACCATTTTGAGCATATAAATATATGATTTCGATCTACTCACGACAAAGAACACAAATCCGCCAAGACCCATCTCTTTTACAAAGTGGGTCCCACTCAAAATTATGCCTCAAAATGGCTCCTCAAAATGGTTATTAACCATTTTTTCTAACAGAGCAAAGAACCTTTATTTCTTATAGATTCAAAGCCAAGAAACAAGGTTCAAGCCCATTCAAATTAGCTCTAAAACATCCATTAAGGTTAGCTTTCTCTCTTTTTCAAAATTTCAAGGTTTTTTTTCAATTTTTCAATCTTATTTGAATGTTGTAATTCGAGCTTCCTTGAGCTCAAATAATGTTCAATTTGAGTTGTAGAATCTGTTTTATAGTGAATCTAAACTTAATTTAAGCTAAAATCAACTTCACTTAGTTATTACAATTTTCTTGGATTTTCAAATAAATGATAAAATTGAGTTTAAATTTGGAGATTTTGTTCCAAATAGGTTTAGGATTGTTTCCTAGGGATTTTTACATGATTTTTGGGTTTAAAATGGTGAAAAATAGGTTGAATTGAGCTTGGAAAGCTCAAGGAAGCCGAGCCTTGAATCTAGAATTTTCTAGATTTTGACAAATCGACAGGCCAAACTTGAGCTTTGGTAGGCCAGATTCAAAAGTTCTATAGGCTAGACTTATTTCTTCGGTAGGCCGAACCAAGGAAATTGGTAAGCCGACCGGGCTATATGAAAATGGTTGTTTTTCACTGATTTTCATTGTTTAAAACATAAATTGAGATTTTGATCTTGTGACATGATTTTGTGAATGTTAAAGGCATGGTAAGACGCCATGAGATAACATTGTATTATAGAATACTTTAAGTTAGATATTGACAAACTTAGTTCATATCTAAGGTTGTTAATGGTTCCAAGGAGCTGATGTATAGCGGGCCAAGACTGCGGTGTTAGTGCTCTCGTACTAGATAATGAGGTAGGACTTTAGACCCTCTTTCTTTGTTAACCATGATTTTAAAAAGGGTTTTGGCCACAAGGTTTCTTCCAAAAAATGTTTTAAGGAATGATTGAGGTAAATTTATTTAGTTATTTTTAGTAACTACTGGAGAATGAAATGATCATAATGAATAGAATAATGAATGTAAATGAGAACACTCGGTAATATGAGGCTTGAATAATGGTATGCTACCAAGTGCGTCATAAGCACCATTCGGAATGATATGTTAGGGTTTGATGCTATATTTAGAGATCAGGTCATGTAGAGAGCGACCTTGGGGGCAGGTCTCGAAACATAGTTGGGTCACTATGGTAGTGATTTTTAATGGCTTTGCTCAAAATAAATAATAAAGTAATTACAACTGGATGTTGGATCGAATTGGTAAGTATGATATCAAAGGAATTGTTTATTGTATTCTATAACCTTTTATTTATGAAAGTTTTTTTTTATCAAAGTTAATGTTTTCAAAACTCAAGTCTTATTGAGCCTTCCGCTCACAATTTTATTGTTTTAAAATTTTTCCCCTCTAGGTGTTTCGCAGCATAGTGCTGGTTTGGACACTACTGACTGGACGCGTGGACCATAGGATCTTCTATTTAGGCTATTTGTTTATGTAATCAAGGCATGTAATTTTTTGATCATCCTTCTTTTAGATTGGACTGTGGTTTGTATTTTATTTATGACAACACTATGTATGTGCACAAATATGGGTCCGATATGGCCCAACCTATATTAATTAGTTTTTATTATTTTACCCACTTTAATTGAGCGGTAATTATCCAAAGGTTTAAAAACTTACCACGTTTTTATAAAATCACTCTGTTAATTAATTGGTGAGTTTAATTAAAAATTTGGTTTAATTAAATTAATTAACCCACCACGTCACCACCCAGATTAGGGTACGTGACAGATTGGTATCAAAGCCCTAGGTTTTGAACCTTGGGAGTTGTGCACACATAGGTATGTAATGAAAACCACTAACAGTCCAATTTTGTTTTTAGAATTGAGAGAATGGCACCTAAGCGTCGTCCAACTGTTGCTAATGCAAATCCTGCAAACTATGAAGGCATGATGGGAGCTATGTTTGCTACTTTTTGGTAGATGGTGGCATGGGCTAGGCTTGAAGATTTCAAGCCAAGTCACCGGCATGTGTATTTCAAGGAGTTTTGATGTGTATCCATCCCGACTTTTGACTAAAATGGGAAGCCACAAGCAGCTGAGTATTGGTTAAATTCGGTGGTAAAACATCTAGATACCCTTGGGATATCAGTGGAATACTGAGTTGGATTTGTAGCTTACAAACTGGAAGTAAGTCCAAACACTTGCTGAAAGCAGGCCAAACATAGGCAAAATAACAAGAACATCAATTGGGACAAATTTGAAGAATTATTCTACGAGCATTATCTTCTGTAGGGTACAGAGACCAGAAGATCACTGAATTCTACCGATTAGAACAGGACGACATGATAGTTTGAGAATATGAAGCAAAGTTCACTTAATGGGCTAGATTTGCTCCATCCGCCATGGCTTCTGAGCAAGAAAATTGCATCAAGTTTCAAGAAGGGCTTAAAGGATACATCCGACGATAATTGGTTGCCTTGCAAATTTGAAATTATAGTGAGTTGGTGTTGTCAGCTTTGTCAGCAGAAAGCGATAATGCTACCTATTATGAGAACGGAGCAAGGACTTTAGGAGGGCCCCAAAGGAACAATAGGAGAAGCAACAACAACAACCATCAAGCTCAAGTGAAAAATCAACACGACAATGCCAATAGTGGAAGTAGCAGTTCTTTAGGTAGCAAACGAAGCAATCTTTACAACTTCCATTGTCACTACTACCAGCAATCAGGACACATCAAGAGAAATTGCCTAATAAGGAATTCTCGACAAGGATCCCAGACCAAAGAGGGTGCAAATAATCAGTCCCAAGCACAGTCTTTTGCTCTACCTCAACAAATGCCTTAACCATAGTTTCACCAGTTCACCCCTCAATAGATGCTCTATCCAACACAAGGTTATCAGCCATCAAATTTCTAGAGGAACGTCCCACAATATAGAGCACCTAGTACAGCTAGTGTGTAGTCTCCTCCACAACAAGTATCGACCGACAAACCCTGGACCTAGCATTCTAAAAAGGGAAAAGAAAAGGCTCCAGCTCCAGTCCATACCATGACTACAGGGAGTGCTGACACTCAGACCAGTAACGCAATAGTTGACGGTATGATTTTCGTTTCTCAATCTTTAGCTCATGTCTTATTTGATGCTGGTGCCACTCATCCTCTCATTTTGAGTTCATTTGTACCTGCCTTGAGGTTAGAAATAGAGAAATTTAATGAACCCTTAATAATTATCGAACCCTTGGGGTGAGTGTATGTGAACAGTATGTGTAAATCTTATAAGATAATGATTGGGGTGAGATATTGAGAAGTGATTTAATTGTAATCCCCATGAATACCTATGATGTCATTTTAGGAATGGACTAGTTGTCTAGATATAATGACCTTGTAGACTATCACTTTAGAAAGGTAACCCTAGTGACAGATAAGGGGACGACAATTACTTACTAAGATAGTAATGATCGAGTTATGAGTGAGCGATGCTTGAAAACATGTCTCGGAAGACAAAGAAATTTGGCTTGTTATGCACTTCTTTTAGACCTAGAGGAAAAGTCTAATGCAGTAGGAAGAAGCACAATGATACCGGTGGTTGATGAGTTTGGTGATGTCTTCCCTGACGAGTTACCTAGATTACCATCACACCGAGAGATTGAGTTTAGCATCAAGTTACTTTGGGGGACCACTCTAATTTCTATAGCACCATACCGAATGACACTAGCAGAGATGAAGGAATTGAGGAAGCAGCTTTAGGAACTTGTACATAAGGGGTACATCCAAAATAGTACGTCACCGTAGGATGCGCCAGTTCTATTCTCCAAGAAACATGATGGTACTCTCTGATTGTGTATTGATTGTCATAGTGAAGAACAAATATCCATTGCCAAGAATTGATGAGCTATTTGATCAGTTAGGAGGTTTTTGGTCTTTCTCGAAGATAGACTTGCATTTAGGATACCATCAACTTAGAATCAAGGAAGAGGATATCTCGAAGATAGCTTTCAGGACCCAGTATAGATATATCGAGTTTTTGGTGTTGCCGTTTGGATTGACGAATGCTTCTGTAGCTTTCATGGATCTAATGAATTAGATTTTCATGTCTTATTTAGATCAGTTTGTGATCATGTCCATTGATGACATACTAATGTATTCTAAGACCTAGGAGGAGCATGAGCAACACCTATGGATTATGCTTCAGATTCTGTGAGAGCATCAGTTGTATACCAAAAAGGAAAAATGTGAATTTTGGTTAATTGAGGTTAAGTTTTTAGGACACGTCATCTCTAAGCAAGGTATTTCAGTGGATCCATCCAAGATAGAAGCAATAGTGTAATAGGAATGACCAGGGAATGTGGTTGAGATCTGCAGCTTCTTAGGACTCATTGGGTACTACAAGGAATTTGTTTAAGATTTCTCAAAGATAGCAACACCATTGATGTGATTGATTAAGAAAAATATCTGGTTTGAATAGGATGTAGAATATGAGTATGCCTTCAAAGAATTGAAGAATGAATGACCACCGCTCTAGTGTTGATCTTGCCAAGTAATGACAAGCTGTACAAAGTCTACATGGATGCCTCAGGACGTAGAGTTGGATACATGTTAATGCAACATGGATAGGTTGTGGCATATGGATCGCGACAACTAAGACTCCATGAGGAGAACTACCCCACTCATGATTTGGAGCTTGCAACTATGATACATGCCTTGAAGATTTAGAGATGTTACTTGTATGGAGCGACCTTTCAGATTTTCTTGGATCACAAAAGTCTAAACTATTTGTTCACCAAAAGGATTTGAATTTGAGGCAGCAGAGATGGATGGAATATATGGAAGACTACGATTTCATGCTGCAGTATCATTTAGGAAAGGCCAATGTAGTTATAGATGCACTTAGTAGGAAATCTTCTGGAATTCTCGCTTGTTTGGCACTTGAAGACTGTAAAAGAGACGCTACAGTAAGCGAGTACAAGCTACGATATTATGAGTATTGCAATCAAGTTTCAGTATACCATATGGAGTCTACCCTAGCACTCATTCAAATGGTGAAGCAGAATCAAGGGTGGTATCAACATCTATAGGGAATATGGATGCAGATTCCAAATGGAGAGCAGTTTGAAGAATGAGAAATACACATAGATGGGTCATTGTATTTCAAGAAACGTTTAGCAATACCTACAATAGAGGAAGTGATGATGGTCGTAATAGACAAAGCCCACAAGTCACGATTTGCTATTCATCCAAGAAGCACTAAAATTTATTGCGATTTGAAGAGACAATATTAGTGGAGAGATATGAGAAAGGATGTCTTAGAGTACATCGCCAAGTGTGCAACTTGTCTTCGAGTCAAAGCCAAATATAAGAAGCCCGCTAGACAACTTCAATCGCTTCCTATTCTTGGGTGAAAGTGGGAGCATTTTATGATGGATTTCCTCACCAGCGTGCCAAAGACAGAGCCAAAGCATGATGCAATCTATGTCGTTGTCGACAGGTTGATGAAATCAGTGCATTTCATGCCTTTTAGATCGACATGTTCAAGGAAGGTTCTTGGAGAGTTATATCTAGAGAACATAATAAGACTGCATGGAGTTCCATTGTACATCACTTCCAATAGGGATACCCAGTTTAATGCTAAATATTGGAGAAGTTTTTGGGAAGCCCTAGGCATGGATTTGAATTTTAGCACCGCTTTTCATCCTCAAACCGATGAGCAGTTCAAGCGAGTTATTCAGATTCTTGAAGATATGTTACATGCTTGTGTATTAGATTTTGGTGGAAACTAGACGAGGCACCTACATTTGGCAAAATTTGCATGCAGCAACAGCTACCAAGTGAGTATCGAAATGGCACCGTTTAAGGCACTCTATGGAAGACCGTGTCAATCACTAGTGTGTTGGTCAGAACTAAAGGATATGATCGTTATTGGACCAGATGAGATCCGCGACAGCAATGAGAAAGTTGTCATGATTCGTGATCGATTGAAAGCTACTCAAAGTCAACAAAAGACTTATGCTAATAAGAGACACCAACCATTAGAATTCAAAGTAGGTGACTTTGTTATCTTCAAGGTTTCACTGTGTAAGGGAACTTCATGTTTTGCTGTAAGTTGGAAACTTGCACCAATGTATGTTGGACCATTCAAGATTACTCATCGTGTTAGTGTGGTTGCTTATTGACTTAGTCTTATTCCCAAGCCCTTTCATGTTCACAATGTATTTTATGTGTCGATGCTTCAAAAATGTCCACCAAGCCAAGTAAGATTGTCTCATTTCATGATGTACCAATCGATCTAGGAAGACACGGCCTACGACCAGGTGCTGGTCTATATCATTAATTAAAAAAACATCAGTTTATGACATCGTGACAAACCATTAGCAAAAGTTGAGTGGCAATACCATAGAGTTGATAAGGCAACCTAGGAATTAGAATCAACGGTGCAAGAATTGTACCCACATTTATTTTGTTTTTGAGATGATTTCTAATTTTGAGGACAAAATTCCTTCTAGGAGTGGAGAGCTGTAACACCTATGAATTAATTTAATATAATTGTTGCGTTAAATGGTGAATTAGTGTACCTTATTGTAATTTAAACTTAATCTAATTATTTTGTGGTATTTTCTAATTAATTTCACTTTTAATTATTTTTATTAGATATTTTGAATTTTGAAGCAAAACAATTTGTCAAATACCCAACACATCCCTTCTTGAAAACTATGTGCTGGATATGGTTTTACTCCTAAAAAACCACATGCCTCCCCCTATTTAAACTCTCCCTCACTTTCACTTTCGTTCTTGTCTCTCTCTCTCTCTCTTCCATCTTCCATTTCTTGCTTCAAGAACACTAAGCAAAAAACCCTTATTTCCAATAGATTGGAAGCCAAAAAACAAGGTTCAAGCCCACTCAAATTAGTTCTAAAACATCCATTGAGGTTAGCTCTCTCTCTTTTTTCAAAATTTCAAGGTTTTTGTTTCAATTTTTTAATCTTCTTTGAATGTTGTAATTCGATCTTCCTTGAGCTCAAATAATGTTTAATTTGAGATGTAGAATCTGTTTTGTAGTGAATCTAAACTTAATTTAAGCTAAAATTAACTTAACTAAGTTTCTACATATTTCTTGGATTTTCAAATAAATGATGAAATTGAGTTTAAATTTGGAGATCTTGCTCCAAATAGGTTTAGGATTGTTTCCTAGTGATTCCAGGATGCTTTTTGGGTTTAAAATGGTGAAAAATAGGTTAAATCGAGCTTGGAAAGCTCAAGAAAGCCGAGGCTCAAAATCTATAACTTCCTAAATTTTGATAGATCAGTAGGCCAAACTTGGGCTTCAACAGGCCGGATTCATAAGTTCAATAGGTCGAACTCATTTCTTCGATAGGCCAGACTCAAGTAGTTTGGCAGGTCGGACTAGGGTGGCTGGTAGGCCGAACTAAAGAAGTTCGGTAGGCTAGACCAGGGAAATCAACAAGCTAACAGGGCTATATGAAAATGGTTGTTTTTCACTTATTTTCATGGTTTAAAATATAAATGGAGATTTTGACCTTTGTGACATGATTTTGTGAACATTAAAGGGATGCTAAGACACCATGAGACAACATAGCATTGTAGAATACTTTAAGTTAGATATTTATGAATTTAGTTTATATCTAAGTTTGTTCATAGTTCCGAGGAGCTAGCATATAGCAAGCCAAGACTGCGGTATTAGTGCTTTTGTATTGGATAACGAGGTAAAACTCTAGACCCTATTTCTTTGCTAGCCATGATTTTAAAAGGGTTTTGGCCACAAAGTGTTCTTTTGAAAAATGTTTTTAAGGAATGATTGAGATAAATTTATTCAATTATTTTCAACAACTGTTGGATAATGAAATGATCATAATAAACAGAATAATGAATGTAAATGAGAACACTTGCTAATATGAGACTTAAGTAATTGTATGGTACCGGACATGTAGTAAACACCGTTCGGAATGAAATGTTAGGGCATGATGCCATACTTAGAGATCGAGTCTTGTAAAGAGCGACCTCGAGGATAGGTCTTGAAACCCAGCTGGCCACTATAGTGGTGATTTTTAATGGCTTTGCTCACAATAAATAATAAAGTAATTTCAACTGGATGTTGGATCAAATTGGTAAGTATGATATCAAAGGAATTGTTTACTGTATTTTATAACTTTTTATATATGAAAGTTTTTTTTTTTTATATTAAAGTTAATGTTTTCAAAACTCAAGTCCTACTGAGCCTTCCACTCACAGTTTTATTGTTTTAAAATTTTCCCCCCTCTAGGTGTTTCGTAGCATAATGCTGGTTTGGTTGCTACTAATTGAATGCATGGACTAAAGGATCTTCTATTTAGGCTATTTGTTTATTTAATCAAGGCATGTAATATTTTAATCATCCTTCTTTTGGATTGGACTATGGTTTGTATTTTATTTATGACGATACTATATGTGTGCACAAATGTGGGACTGGTGTAGTCCAACCCGTATTAATTAGTTTTTACTATTTTAGCCACTTTCATTTAGAGGTAATTATCTAAAGGTTTAAAAATTTACCATGTTTTTATAAATCACTCTATTAATTAATTAGTGAGTTTAATTAAAAATTTAGCTTAATTAACTTAATTAACCCTCCATGTCACCACCAAAATCAGGTACGTGACATGGTATGAAAAGGATTTTTCTAGTAGGAGAACTTGCAAATCATAAAATATTATTTATTTTAGATTTTGGAAAATTAAAAAAGAAAACAAATTTTTGGATAGTACATATAACCTGTTTCTGCATGGAAGTTATCATTATGCATAATTTTCCACTAGAATGTAAAAAGTAATGTTCCTTCCAAAAAGGAAAAAAAACCTAGGGATTCTCATGAAACACAACTAAAAGGGACTAAGGTAAGTATGATTCATAGGGATGATGACCATTAATGGAAACAAAACTGGTTGGCTAATGAGTGTATTTTTGACATATGTTGAGTATGTAGACCATAGGCATCGAAAATTTGAGGTTTCATATACTGAAATGAATGTTGGAAAATATTGATCTAATAGCATAGCAAAAGCTTTAAAATTCTATTTCATCACCTAGAAAAAACTCGTGTTGCTTTGAAAAATAAAATTCATATTAATAATTCACACAACTTAAAGACCAAGAGCTATATGTTTGACAGAGCTTTCCAAGGAGGAGGTATGAACTTAAAAGACCATAAGCTATATGTCTTGTTAGGGTTTTTGAAATCCTACACATGTATAACTTTATACATGATTTTTTGGTCACGTTTATGGGATCAAAAGTGAGTTTAAATTATTTTTCCTACTCATCTTGTTCACCATATGTCGTCATAGTGTCCTAATAATGTGGTTGGTCTTATACTAGAGTTGGATGTTTATTTTCAAATCAAATATTTTTGTTTTGGTTGTTTGCTTGTGTGGCAAGTCTCTTTGAAGTTTAAAATCATGTTATATAGTGCATTTGAAAAAAAGAATATTCTTAGTTTATCCAAGTGAATTGGCTTGAAGTTTTGTGGCATTTAAATTTGAAGTTGAACCTAAGATTTTCTCTCTTTTAATTAGAATTTGTTGGTTAATCTAATTAGTATTTAAGTAAGTCTAGGTTCATTAATAAATTGGCTTAACTTAATCTATGAGTTCTAAGATTTGACCCTAGGATTAATTTGACGTATTTAGATACTTCCCATACCTAAAGCTTCGTTTAGTTACGAGAGTTAAATTGTGACTTCTGAGTTAGAGCTTCAAAGTGAGAGAAAAACTTGATTGATAAACTAAATGTTTTTAGACTCAATCATATTACCCTCATCCATGTGTTGCCTTAATGTATTTATTCCAATCCAAAAGATTCGGGGATGAGGAGTTTATGGATTGAAGACTCAAAGTATATCAGTTGGACCAAAGGCGAGCAAAGATGGCCTAGAGTAAGATGAGGAGTCTAAAGGAATGAAAACTATAGAAGGATTACCGTGGATTTCAAGCTGGTGTAAATTCTAGACTTTCTTATAAATCCATATCTTGAAATCATAATTTTGTATGATGGATCCGTCTTATCTCTAGTATGAGTAACACTAAATAGTTTTTTCCCATAAGGATTTTTGGCCACGCTAAAGAACCATATCGTTGTTTTAATCTTTTTCATTTTTTCATTTTTGTTTACATCGTGTTTAAATTTGGTTATCATTTACACAAGGTACCATTAATGTCTTCTGTGCTCCTAGAACATCACTTGTTTTGTTCATATGGTCCTTTTCATGTCTGATAGAGCTTTCCAAGAAGGAGCATGACCAACTAGCCTTGCATACTAACTTACGATATGATTGTTCCTTTCAACCATTAAAGTGCTCTAGAACAGTTAATCATTAAAGAAGTGCAAATTAATTACTTTTTCTCTTGATGAGCAAAAAAATATCTCTCTTTTTAAATTGCACTTTGATAGCCTAATAAAAATGTGGACTATAAACCTTTATTTATGGAACTGATTGGAGGAGCCCTAGTTCAACTAAGAACTTCGAACATAATTATCTCTAATTATTCTCTACAAAATTTGGCGATCCCTTGGAATTATCTCCAAAAATTCAGTGATCATAGTTCCTATGGCTATGTAATTCAACCACTTGCAAGGAGGTTTCCTTGTAGGACTGTACTTTTATCTAAATAACTCCAAATCAATTTGAATTCTTATTTTAGTTAAATAATAGTATTTATGTAATTTTTTCAAATTAAATACTTGTGATTTAAATAATCTAAATCAAACTCATTGGGATTTTAATTAATTATTTAAGCACCAAATCTTAAATAATTAATTATTCAAAATTCCAATATCAAGTTTTATTTTTTATTTTTGAATTAATTAAATAATTAATTCTCCCATAAATATATAGCAATTGAAGCTCATTGTCACAATGAACTATACCTAATACCAATTCCTTGTAGGACTATGGCTTCATGCCCTATCAGCCCAGTCGCCAAACATTGTGTGTTGTTCTATCATAACAATTGTATACACAATTAGCCTAATTTGCTATACAAGAATTTTTTTGCATTATCATATGGACCTTGTGAACATATGTAAATCAAACTATAATAATGATAGATATTTAATCCTAGATATTCTATTTAATTATTAATAGGAAAATGATAGAAATAACATATTTTAAGCTTTCTAAAGTATATGGAATATTTTGAATTTGTAGTAAATAATATATTTATAATGCAGATAAGAACTATTTACACTTTGAACAAGGGCATAAATAAATTATTTCTATGTTAAATATATTTATTGTGTAAATAAAATTTATTTACACCGTAAATTTTTTTTTTCTATAAATATTTTCAAAACTAGCTATTAGCTATAATAGTTTTGGAAAAATACTATTTACACATTTTTTGATTATTAATTCTAGTGCTACTTCATCAAAAGCCCAAAGTTGAATTCTAAATTATACATCGAATTATGTAACTCAAAACAATTTTGTCCATAATTTCTCATTCTATGGAACATCTCATAGGTTATCCATAATCTACTTAAGGAAATGTCTTCTTTTGCCTTCTTCATAATTTATTTCAATGTATTATTATTTCATTACTAGAATAATCGTGTTTATAACTTAAACAAGTAAAGTATCATTCAATTACTAGTTTGATAAATGATCACGACCTTAGTCAATTTTTAAGTTCTGAATAATTTCTTTCAAAAAAAAAAATTAACTCTAAGGGACATTGTAATGGTTCCAATTTGTGAATTATGGTCTCATTAAACATAAATCAGACCACCAACATACTAACATGAGAATCTTTGATCCTTAGAATTCTTATTTTTAGTATCTTGAAAGACAAGAGTTATAAATATAGGGTCATGAATCCAATTCAAGTTACATAAATTGTTATTAAAGTGAATTCATTTAGTCAAATTTAATTATTAATAAAACAATTACACTTTAAGTCCAGTCTGATATATATATATATATATATATCCAAAACTAGATAAATATTAGTCTATATTAGAGTCTCTGCTTCGACTATTAATATAAGTCGTCTTCCTGATTGGAAGTAGACATCCTTTACAATCTTATTGGAAATAAAGTGCTTGTTTTTATTCCATAGATTATGCAATATAAAGTTAGACTACCATCTTACACTCTCATCTTTTCATATATAAAGCTTATATATAAAAGATTTAGTCTTAATAGTTTTGGTCTTTCAACTTGCTTGATACACAATAATATAAATGTGAATAGGACAAATATTGATACCTAAAATAGAATTATTATAGTAAAATGTCGAAAATACATTCAATATTTTTATTTTTAGGGTACTAATCCTAAGAGTCTTCCAATCATATTAATCAAGTAAATAAGACATATTGCATATCTCAAGCCCTTTTGTTAGGATGTGACGAAATCACCTTGTGATTTTGATGTCTCCTCATGCCAGGTGGGAGAAATCTCATAAGTCTCTTTGGGCCATGCTGCCTTGCTTCTAGGATGCTTTAGGCATGAAAATGGGATGAGGGGATTTATTAGGTGTATGGCTCTCCACCCTTCCTAGCACACGATGTGCTAAGTGAGTTATCCATGGGTCAATAGAGCTCATGAAGTGCAGGTGTATGGCGACCACTAGTGTGCTATAGATATCTATAAGTCACAATATCTTGTAGACAATATTGGTAGGTCCGATATTGCACAAGCCTAACGGCCAAGAGGTTCACTCATGTGCTATTGGTCAGCATTCAATTTTGCCTAGGTAGGGCATATGGCAAGGCAAACTAAGGCCATGTTGTGTAATGTAGGTGCTCAAGCTGCCCAACATGAGTTGGTTAAGGTTCAGCCATACTCATTGGACTCAATGGTTTGTGAGACATGAAGAAGATGACACAAGATGAGCAGGAAGCCTAGTGTGGTGTTGTAGAGTTAGATAAGAGTTAATTGGGAGTCATGCTTGTAAGGTTGGGGTGTGTTGGCATAGGGACTTAGCCTAAGGTCTTGGGAAACCCTTAGGGTCTTGGTGCAAAAGAGTTGCATATATGATCAGGATGGATTAAACAGATGACATGTAAGTTAGTCTTAAGCTAAGAAGTCATAGGTGCTACTAAGAGGCAGATGCTCTTAGAACAACAACCATGTGACAGACATTAAGGGAAGACCTACAGGCCTATTGATGGGTGCATGTTCAAGGTGCAAGGCCTCAGCACGTGGAAGCATCCATGATGCTTCTTTGTGAGACTCGATGTTGATCGATGTTTGCAAGCACCAGATAGGATGCAAGCTTGCAAGAGCGTATAAACCTGTTGAAAGAATTGATTGTTAGAAAGGCTAACCTTAACACAAGGAGTTTTAGTACTACATGGGCATATTCTATATACTACAAAACCCAGACCATGATAGTTGATATCATAACCTAATCATTTAAGATGGGCGATTAGCACGAGTGATAGTGTTCATCTGTTGGAACTCCATGTGAGACGTTTCTAAGAACCGCTTCATTAGAGGCATATTGTGATATGTAAATGGGTATGTTTTAGAGGTAGACATCAGAGAACTTCAGAAGGCAACAGTAGTTGGTACTAGGCTTAATAGTGTTAGGTTTAGCACGTACACCAAGCTTTACTTGATCGAAGGGCTACATAAGGCGTTGGTGCATGCATGTTGGCTTATAGATAAGTGTTAGAAAGAATGAGGCTACGTTGGCCCATACTCATATGATCTGACGGTCTATTTAATCCTTATGCAATGGCACCAAGAGAACAAGCCGATGGGAGTGCTAGGTGGCATGGAAACTTCAAGGGTTAAATAGACATCCTTGTTGGGTTTGATAAAGGTAGTTTGGATGAGACACTAGCCTAAAACCACCTTAGATGAGACAACGGATTTGAATTTTGCACATAGGAATGTTAGAGGGTATGAGAAGTAGGTTGCTTCAAGGAGAAAAATACTTGTCATGAAGCGCAAACGAGCCTAAGTGCTTAGTATATGCAAGATGTCTTTTGGCTAAGAGAGCCATGATTTGGGACAGACCGAGAGTGTCAGTTGTGTTGTGATCGCCACAAAGAGACCTGAGGGTTGTGTAGGTGGAATCAGTGAGAGTTTAAAAGTGGCTTTGCTATTGGTTTGATAGCTTATGAAGGTACAAAACATTCTATATCATTATGATGACATTATGAAAATGCACATTTTTTAAGGTTAAATATCATTATTTTGTAATAACACTTCTCATTAAATCCTCTAATTAATAAGTATTTTAGTGTCTTAGTATGTAATATGGTTAAAAATGTATTTTTATTGTGTTTTTATGTTTAATAATATTTTTGGTAATTTTTAGCATCATTTCAACGTGTTAAATTTGTATTTGGTTTGTAAATACTCAAAACCATAAAAATAATTAGTGGTAATTTTATTTTAAGTCTTAATGTGTTTGATAGTGTGTATTAAGTTTGAAATATGTTTTATAATTTTTTTAATAATTTTTAAAAATATTTTTGAGTCTTAAAAATCATATATGTGTGAAACCAAAAGATGCTGGAATTTTAGAAGTTTGCAATTATGTTTATATGTTTTATTGTAAAATAAATATTTATAATATTATTGCAAATATTTTTTGTAAAATAATTTATTTTACTATGCATTTTAATTTTAGATTTAAAATCTAGAGGAAAAACAGCGTAAAATGGGCAAAACGAACCTCAAATGCACAAGAAATCAAAAAGAAATTAAAAATCTCAAAAAGGACACGTGGCATATCTTGGGCCTTCTAATTAAGCCATCAATTCATCCTCAACCATCAGATCGCCTGCCACATTTTAGTGGGATCATCAGAATTGCTTTGTATTGCGTGCGGTTGTTCCCACTTGTGCGCTTTTTAATTGTTGTCTGATTAACATACGTTGAATGATCCAACAGTCTAAAGGTACGCATTTACTTTTCTCTACATTAACTCCATTTGGCATCCTAGCCTTCGGTCAACACATTAAAAATCTATTTTTTGTAAAATAATTTATTTTACTATGCATTTTAATTTTAGATTTAAAATCTAGAGGAAAAACAGCGCAAAACGGGCAAAACGAACCTCAAATGCACAAGAAATCAAAAAGAAATTAAAAATCTCAAAAAGGACACGTGGCATATCTTGGGCCTTCTAATTAAGCCATCAATTCATCCTCAACCATCAGATCGCCTGCCACATTTTAGGGGGATCATCAGAATTGCTTTGTATTGCGTGCGGTTGTTCCCACTTGTGCGCTTTTTAATTGTTGTCTAATTAACATACGTTGAATGATCCAACAGTCTAAAGGTACACATTTACTTTTCTCTACATTAACTCCATTTGGCATCCTAGCCTTTGGTCAACACATTCAAGGGCTCTTATGTGTCCGATTGATACAAGGGCCATATCGAATCGAAAACACAGCTGGTTCTCTCAAACAAAGAAAGAAAGAAAAAAAATAAAATAAAATTAGCTGTGAGTTGATTCACATGGGTGGAGATTTAATAGATTTGTTAAAATAATAAAAAAATTAAGATGAATAGTATTTTTTACCCTATATAGCCCACCTTCCCCTTCATTCACACACATGCACGTTCATTTGGCCATTTTTACCCTCCATGGCCTTTTGGACACTTCTTCCCCCCTCTTTAGTTTTTTCTAAACTACTAAGTCTTTAACTCCGCATTACCTCCTTTTGGGGGGCGATATTGTTATGGTACTCCCTCAACCCCACGAAAAATAATAAAATGATACCTAAATTAGTGTAGAGAGTCTGGTGAAACAAAGAGTTAATCTTATATACATAGTATTCTGGTATAGTTTTCAATTCTATATTTGTACTGTAATGTTTATTTTTTTATAGAATAAATTATATTTTCTATGTTTTTTGTCCTTAAGGTTAGTGTTGTTATGCTGCCTAATTTTTACATAAATTCATTCATGCTTCCTTCATATGATTTAATTATATTACATAATTATTATTAATAATCCTAAAATCATGCATGTTTATTAAATTGAGTTTTTGTTGTATTATAGATTTGAACTGGTATAGTAAATGCTTGGTAATGCTTGATTTATTGTCAACAGATGATGGTATAGTGTATTCTTAAATAATTTAATAAGACGAGTTTCTACCAGAATTAATGTGAAAATTTATTCCATTAAAATATATTAATTTTGATTTATTATTATCTTTTCTATCTCAAAATTATGTTAATTATAATTGTAGTAACAGTGGTTATAATTTTCATAGTTAGTGCACCAAATCATTAGTGAGAGATGATTATTTTGCCACTTCTTATAGGAAAACCCTTACTACATTATAGCTTGCTATATTTGTCACTTTAGGTTGATTTATAAAAATAGTAAATGTGCTTGTAATTAATGAGAAAAGATATAATAAATAAATTACTTAATTATCTTAAATTCCATATCAATTACGAAACATATAAGGGATCATTGAAGCTTCACCGTTTTAATTTTATTTTGTAAAATCTTATTTCAAAACTTTCAAAAATATTTGTTTTCTTTTAAGTTTTGTTTTGAAAAATCTCTTTCTACTTTAAACCCAAAATTTTCAATCTTTCAAAACCCACCTCCCTATAGATATGGCAACCTTTCTATACTATAAACGTTCTCTTTTAAAGAATCATTTTAGGTGCTACATACACATTGTAAGATGTTGTGAATGGACAATACAAATGGTTGTAGATAGTCGGGAGTGCTTCATGGTTGTAGTTAGCTTGCTAGTCATATCTAGTAGGGCACACTCCTTGTTCATGGTTCGTTGGAACATGGGCACTCAATGTGTGAGTTATTAGGAGCTGGGATGGTCAAGTCCAAGTAACAAGTTGGTTGTCCCATCGTTGAGGATGTCAACAAAGAAAAAGTGGTGAGAAGGAATAGTTCTTTGCATCAACATCGCTTGAGAGTGGATCATCAAGACACGTTAAAGACCTAATCAAGTGAACATTTGCTTGCTCAAGGTGAAGGTCATGAAGACTCAGGTACTAGAAAAGCATATTTTGAAGATAGGCAGCTTGCTCTAAAGATAAAGAGCTTAATTAGCATGAAGGTCATAAAGACTCAAGTATTAGAGGAGCTTACTTCAAAGATGAAGGAACGAGGTATAGTGTTAGTGATACGGTTAGCTTACAAGATTTTCCACAAGTGACACACCTTAAAATTGTATTGATTTTGATATGGTTCCCAACAGATGGAATGAGGGAGCCTAATTGGGAATGTTTCAGGGAAGGTTGAGATAATAAGCACAATTTGATACGCACTATCATAACAAGGTTGTTTGGTTAGTGGACATATGAGATTTTGATGAGAAGTATGGTCTAGACTATTGCCAGATTGGGGTGAAGTATCATGGGATTATGTGTATGTCAATGGGAAGCCTCATGGAAGACATCCATTAGAACTCAAAAGTCCTTCAAGAGGAGAGGATAAGATTGCTGCTAAGTTTGCATTTTCAAGTGAGTTTTCTAATCAAGCCATTATTATAGGATGAGATCTAGCGAGAGGGAAGCAAGACTTAGAATACTAGACTTAAAGCGTTGTATTTGGGGCCTTGTTTAAGGCAGCATATTTGAAGACATAATTTTCCAAGAGTGCAACATTTTGACAAGATAGTCACCAAAAGAGAAGCTTAAAGGTTGGAAACTGAGATAGTGTTTGTTAGACGTGTATACCCTAAGGAGTGAAAATGTAATATGTTTTTGGAGACATTTTTATCAATAAAGAATTTATTCATTATTTAAATACCAAATCTTGCCCTCTTTACATTCATATTTGTTAAATGTATGATAAGAAAACAAAAGTCTAAGACTGTCAGTCTAAACCTTTAAGAATTGGGCATATGATAGACAGATTATGCAGAAGACACGATTCTTAAGGTGACGATCTAAATCATAAGATCTACAATCAAGGAAATAAAGTTGGGCACTTTATTCATGCAAAGATTGTTCTATTGTCCATATCCCTGACGAGAGATGGTTTGTCTTGACCATCAGAGGTGGACACCGCAAATAGAAACATTGACACATTGTCATAGGTGACGATGTGTTGGATTGGGATATAAAGTGAATTGATTTAGATTAATAATTCTGTCTTGGCAAATTGATTCACTTTAGACAATCATATGTATTGTATCTTAATCTTGAGATGAATAGTGGACCCGTTATCTTGACTTATATCTTTTGATATACGAAAGGGTGACATCCACATTTTAATAGTGGTACGCATGTTGGTACGTTGGAGGCATGACTCTTGATAGCATAGACTTGTTATTCATAGATATGGAATCCATAGCTCCTCTTCAGAAGTAGTTGATATCCTCTTATATGCGTTATCCTCTAATTTGAATACTAGAGTGCTTAACCATTTGGATACATAGGTGTAACCAAATGGTAAACGGTCTTTGGATGGTAAGTTTTTCGATGGTGAGATAATAGAACGTAAGATAAAAATAATCAAAAAGGTAAGACAGAATTTATCCCTAAGCTAATTATGGATAATTCTATAAGGATACGATACATTATGATATGTCATGGAGACTTAGCTATACATGCTTCGCAATTCTATCTAGTTTGAGAGTGTAGTTCTAAGCTTTTAGTGGAGTAGCATTAAAGCTAATAATTACGAAACGTATATCTAGGATATTGGGTTTCATAATTATCTAAAGCTTAAACTATATCAGTCCATCAGGTCCCTTTTGCTAGCTCATAAAAATCCTGTGATGATACGATGTGCTTTTTGAATAATTAGTGACTTATGTCAAATTATCAGATTGGCTAAAAATTTGATAGGATTAGATAATTCATGTTTGTTTATCGGTTGAATTAATTTTGTGAAAAATTGATTCAAGATAAACTTATTGAATTATCGGGATCAGATAATTCATGTCTATTTATCGGTTTGATTAATTTTAAATATATTAATTCAAGATAAACTTATTGAATTATCAGGAATATTTATCTTCCTAGAGATTATCTTGATATAACTGTTTTAATCAGATAACTTCTTTATTGGGTTATTTGAATTAAAACTCAGGCTCTATCCCACGAATCTTAGGTGGCAAATAAAAGATTCATAGTGATCATTTATCATAAGTTTGGCCTGCCGATGGAGTTAATTCGGCAGGTCGATCTTCCATTTCGGCCTGCCGACTATACGATGAACTAATCATGCATTTTCACTTAGATTTTATCAGATATTATTCCTGATTTGATCCTAATTCAAATTTTTAAGGCTTTATCTAATAAGGGCTGACTCTCGGGCCCAACTTCTATAAATAGGGAGTGAGTCTTATAGTTAATCAGCTCAATTGAGAAATCTAAAGTAAGGCTCTGCCAGTGAGACTTTATGACTCCTCGGAGAGCTATTGTTCACACATCATGAACTATAGCTTTAGGTATTTCTCAATTGGTTGGAAGGAGAGCCATCGGAGAAAGGCTGAACAACATGTGCCCACACACACTCCGATCGTGGATGGAGAATAGCAAAGGAGACTAGTTGGTTGAAGCTCTTCTAGAACATTTCTTCTCTTCACGGATCACAAAGCTTTTCGACAAATGAGGTTAGTAAGATCTGGTTAATTTATGCATATCGTATATCAAACTTGTGTTTTAGAAAATACTGTGGTATAAAAATTTTTAAAATTCTGCTATGTATTGTTTTTCCAACAGTGTTAAGATAGCAGCTTATGGGTTGAAGACCAAGATTGCCACCAAGAGTATAGAATGTAGATTCGGTATCCACCGTGCTTTAGATAATAGGGAGACCATAGCCACACTTTGAAGCCCGGAGGAGCAATATGATATGGCTACAGCTAAGTTATATGTGTTTTCCATAAGAGATGGCATTACCAAGAGGGTGAGCCATGATCCTTTGGTGGCAAGGCCACCCATGCAAGAAGATATTGCACCTAGGTGCCACATTTGGGGAATGTGGTTGGCAATTTGCCATGCCCACGAAGGGCACACCAATGGCCTATGAGCAAGCATCCTAGCAATGGTGTGTTGTAGCTGCATATACCATCAAGGGCATGATTTAGCTACAAGAGTTGGTGAAAATAAAAGACAAGATGACTTTTCTAAAGGGGGTTTCTTTAAGTTGGAACTTGGCTAATAAGCAGCATCAGAGGAAATGCTATATAGGTAGCATTAGATATAAAAGCTTCAAGGTCAATGCTACATTAGTCCAAAGGAACAACGGTTAAGCTCAGTGGAGCCAAGAAAGTACAAGAGGCATAAAACTTTGAAGGTTGAGCTTGGGTAGTTAGCATGTGATGGGGTCTTAGGCTGAGTCCAAGAAGGGTGTTTAAAGGTCATCACCAAGAGTTTGATTCTACAGAAGTAATGAGACAGTGCATGTGGTTACTTAGAGTTGCTAGAGGTTGTAGCAAGATCAAGACGAAGAATGAGTAGTCTCATCGATGAGGGCATTGACTCAATAGAGTGGGTGAGAGTGTCAGGATGTGACAATACGTCCTTCTAATTTAACATCTACTCATGGCAAGAGGGAGAAAGCTTATAAGTTTCTTTAGGGCTGTGCTTCAGCTTCCCCTATGTTGCCTTGTGGGACGGCTTTTAGGGCTATGCTTCTTTGCTTCCTAGATGCTTTAGGCATAGAAATAAGGTCTTGATGAGGGATTTGTTTGGTGTGCGCCTCTCCACCTTCCACTCCCCTAATACATGATATGATAAGTTAGCCACTCATGGGCCAAGAGTGCCCATAAGGTGCTGGCACATCTATAACGTCCCCTTACAGATGTCATAGATGTCGTTACATTCATCTTGTTAACAATATTTGAGATAAACCATTCAAACAAAGTAAGGTTTATTAGACATATCCTAGAATCTATGCGTACATCTTTTTTAAAACATTTATTTCAGAACCCCTTTTATATTTATTTAAATAGTTTATCAATGCTAAATTAATTAAGCCATAATTCAAATAAAATTTAAAACAAACTTTAAAATCTATTTAAACAGTCCAATAGGCTGAACTTCAGACATCGGTAGGCCAAACATGACCAGTAGTCCAAACTTCAACCACCAATAGACCATCCGAGGGTTTACAAAATTAGGGTTTTAAAACACTTAGATCAGCAAGCCAATACAAGGTAATCGACAGGCCGATACTAATTCAACAGTCTGATCAATGGCGACCAAAGGCTGATCTTTTGCAAAATCAAGATAATGTAAAATAAGTCCTTTTACTTAATAGTGTGGAAATTTAACATACAAGGAAATAAAAAACATTGTTTAGAAACTTTAAAAAAAAAATTTATCTTGGCATTCATCTATTTCAATCCATCGTTCTTTGCTCATATGCCCATCCTTGCCCTGCACCTATTCCATGATCCTTTTACCTTGATCCGGAACATGATCATAAACTAAGTAAGCAAAAGCTTAGTAAGTACACTTTCCTATCTCACAACTTAAAACATTTTATGAACATCTTTATGAAACATTATAATCATAATCATCATTAACAAAGTAGTACACTTGCCACAGTTTCACATAAAATATCTTTCATTAACATAATTCATATTAAAACTTCATTCATTTTATCTTTGGGGGTCCAAGTGTTGCACCATTATCACCATCGTAGGCGCGCCGCCATAAGAGAAGAGGGGTACCTAATCCCAAACTAAACATGACAAGCCTAACTTTGGACATCATAAACATAGACATAAACATAGGGTATACAACACTTATTTAGATGATACATATGTACATATATACTTCTAATTTTTTTAAATACCTCATCATTAAAACATACATTACACCTTCTTATGCATTGAAAACTTTCATGATAAAACATTAAATAAAACCATCATAGAAATCACCATAAAAATTATCATGAACATACTTTCAAACTTTTCATAAACCTTATCATGTTGCAGGTAAAAATGTACATACTTGACTTGCTTACCTAAACCTTATCTTAGATGACGTCGTCGTGGACTCGATGTGTTCACTTCTTCATGTGTTCATGTCATACATCCATATATAAATAAAAATAAATTTCATTCTCATGAAATCATCCAAAACCATATGACATTATCCATACTTCCGTCTCAAGAAATACAAAAACACAAATACACTTTACCAACTTATAAATATTCATGCAAAAACTGCAATACTAATACAGGTCTGATCCTTATGTATTCATCATTCAATAACTCACAATTCATATACAATTAAGGTATGAAATTTTGCAAGGACATAATTAACATATATATGAATTACCCTAATTTTTCTTTAGCCATGAAAATTCCATTAGGCAACTAAAATAAGTCACAATACACACAACACAAAAACTGCCAACGACAACAAAACAGTAAGCAGCCCTAACAGACACTCATAAATTAAATTATATATATCCTAGAATAATTTCATAAAAATCTTGCATATAACAGGCACCTAAAACTATAACATATCCAAAATCTAACCTCAAATAAATTCAAAACAATTCAAAACATGCATTAGAATTCAGAGACAAAATAAATCTTAAACACACAAGGCATTGAGCAATATCGGTTCATCATTCTAGAAGAATTACAATAAATTTACTTGGACTCTAAAATTTTTATGGCAACCTAATAACATGTAAATATGGTACCACAAAAAGTCTCCTTATCAAATAAATTCGTTTAGCAATACAAAAAGAACACACAAACAAAAAGTCCAGAATTCACTAAATAGACAACCATAAAACTTAATATTAAAGAAAATTCAAGAACATATGAAATATTCTTTAAATTACTACAAAACTTTCCAGTCCATAACTTAACATATACATGAACTTATCTACAAAATTTTGTAAAAATCAACCTTCATTTGCCCTATGAACAAGGACTATATTTTTGTAAAACATTACCAATCAGCAACAATTATAGCATTTGTTGCAAAGAATAAAAATTCAATATCTCAGCATTCAAAACTTCAAATGGCATGCAATTTTAAGGGACATCATATAACACATACATAAATATCATATTAAATTTTCAAAGTAAACGGAAATTCATAGACAAAATTATAGGGGTTGAATTAAAGGGAAAATACAATTACTACAGCAACCTAGAATGAATTCTTACCTCAAAACAATTCCCCTCTAATTTTCTTTGAATTCACTCAAGGAAAGACTCGATATTTCTTTCAAATTTTTGTAGAGAATAAGGCAGAGAAAGGGATGAAAACATGGAGAAAGAAAAAGAGGGTGTTCGAGAGAATTTTAGAGAGAAAGAGGGAAAGAAAATGATAGAGAAAGAGGAAAAAAAATTACGTGAATGATATTATAAGACGAGCTAATGGTCTCTTTAATATCAGAAAATGTTTTATTTTTTGAAAAAGATGCTTACACGTGGGGGAATGAAGCAAAATAAGTAAAAAAAAAAAATCAATGATTTGCTATTACTACCAAATCTTATCTTTTCAAAATAGGAAATCTTATCACAAAATCAAATCATCTTTTTTTAAAAAGTCAAACCTTCCCTAATCTGGATAAGGAAAGAGATAAGAATATAACAATTATTTAGAATTTTCATGATAAATTAAATTACTCACTAATGCCACAATTTTAGAATTATTTGTTGATTTTTTGTCCGTACCGTTCGGCCTACTGATGGCTTAATTCGGCCTACTGAAGTTGTGAGTTTCGCCTACCTATTAAATCCATTGGCATGCTGTTTTGGAAAATGAATGTTGTTTGCTGCATAGCCACTTGAAAAGTTACAAAAATAAAACATTAAATATTTAGCTTGCACACACTATAAATGACATGAACACATTGAGCACATCAATTCCATGTGATCATCACTTGTCATAACACTTAAATAAATGGTCAGTAATATTATTTCAAAAAGAAAAGTACTTAACATCTTCAAATGTCTATCATTAACCGTTACATAAAAAATGACGGGAATTACAATTCCCCCCACCTTATAAGAGTTTCGTCCTCAAATCTCTGAATAGTTGTGAGTATCTAACCCTCATGTCATCTTCACATTCCCATATAGCTTCTTCTACTTAGTGATTTCACCATAACACCTTGGCCAAAGGAATCTCTTTATTCCTCAAGATTTTAGTCTTTCGATCTAAATCTCCACTGGCTTTTCTTCATAGCTGAGGTCTTCTTATATTTCAATCACCTATGGCTTGATCACGTGCGTAAGATCTAGGACATACTTTTTGAGCTTCGAAACATGGAACACATCATGAATAGATGTCATCTTCGATGGTAATCTCAACTGATAAGCTATTTTGCCTATCCAATTCACGACTTCATAAGGTTTGACAAACATCGAGTTTAACTTGCCTTTCTTTCTAAACCTCATGACTCCTTTCATCGATGCAAATTTGAAGAACATAGAATCACCTGCAACAAATTCTAAAGGCCTTCTTCTTTTATCAGCATAACTTTTCTGTCATCTTTGAGCAGTCTCTATTCTCTTTCGTATCAACTTAATCATCTCAAAAGTTTTGTTGACAAAATCTGTCGTTTTGCTATCGACGTTTTCCATCATCTTCTTTTCACCAACTTCATGCCAACATATAGGCAACCTACATTTCTGCCCATATAGGCCTCATAAGGTGCCATTCCAATCGTCGCTTGGCAGCTATTGTTACAAGCAAACTCTGCTAACGGTAACATTTTACACCAGCTGGTCGTGTAATCTAGGGTACAAGCCCGAAGCATATCGTCTAAGATCAAATTCATCCTCTTCGTCTGGCCATCAGCCTAGGGATGAAAAGCTGTGTTGAAATGCAACTTAGTTCCCATCACAGTCTGTACACTTTTCCAAAACTTGGACATGAACCTGCCGTAATGATCAAAAATGATAAACTTAGGGATTCCATGAAGTCGCACTATTTCCTTGGCAAAGAGTTCTGCTAACTGCTCCATAGAGTAAGTGATTTTAACAAGGATGAAATGTGCCATCTTCGTCAGTCGATCAACGACAACCCAAATGGCATCAAATCCATTCATAGTCGTAGGCAAACCAATAATGAAATCCGTTGCAATCTCTTCCATTTCCATTTCGCTATCTGAATTGATTGCAAATTGCCGCCAGGTCTTTGGTGTTTAGCTTTAACTTATTGAGATTTCAAACACTTCTTCACATACATAGCAATGTCACACTTCATTCCAAACCGCCAAAAATTTTCCCTTAGATCATTATATATCTTTGTTGCACTAGGATGAATTGAGTATGGAGTATTGTGAATTTTTGTTAAAATTCTTTCCCTTAAACCATCAACGTTAGGAACACATAAGCGGTTCTTGTGACATAGGGTTCCATCATCCACAATACAAAACTGTTCACATTTTCCTTCCTTGATTTCTAGCTTAATCCTTGCGAGGCTTACATCTTCGTCTTGCTTACTTCAAATCTCATCAAATAGCGTTGGAGTGAGAATTAGTGTTGAAAGCTATCCGGTTATGATTTCCAAACCGAAGTCCAGAATTTCCTTCCTCAAAGGTTGAGACATTGCTTGTAACGGCGTGAACATGGCATCAGTCTTCCTACTCAAAGCATCAGCCACTCGATTAGCCTTTCCTAGATGATAAAGGATTTCACAATCATAAAGGATTTCACAATCATAATCCTTCACCAATTCTAACCATCTCTGCTACCTCATGTTCAAATCTTTTTGAGTAAAAAAGTACTTTAAATTTTGATGATCAGTAAAAATTTTACATTGAACTCCATACAAGTAATGTCTCTGTGTCTTCAGTGCAAAAACTACGGCCACCAATTCGAGATCATAAGGAAGAAAGTTCTTCTTGTAGTCCTTCAATTATCTTGATACATAGGCAATTACTCTATCATTCTGCATTAATACAGGACCAAGGCCCATCTTAAAAGCATCAGTATAAATTACAAACCCATCGTTCCCTTCAGGAATAGCCAAGACTAGAGCTGTAGTCAACCTTTTCTTCAATTCTTGAAAACTCTTCTCACACGCATCTGACCATTCAAACTTCTTTCCTTTGCGAGTTAAGTTTGTGAGAGGTGCTAATATCTTGGAGAAATCTGCCATAAATTTTTGATAATAACCAGCTAGTCCCAAGAAGCTCCTTATCTCACTTGCATTATTTGGTTGTTTCTAGTTGAGAACAGCTACAATTTTTGTAGGATCCACCATTATTCCTTCCTTTGATACAACATGGCCCAAGAAAGATACACTATCTAGTTAGAACTCACACTTCAAAAACTTTTCATACAACTCATGTCTCTTTAGAGTCTCTAATATTATCCTCAGATGTTCAGGATGCTCTTCCTAACTCTTTGAATAAATAAGAATATCATCGGTAAACACAATGACAAATTTATCGAGGAAATCCTTGAATACCTGATTCATAAAGTCCATAAAGGCTGCAGGTGCATTCATTAGTCTAAAAGGCATAGCCACAAATTCATCGTGACCATACCTCGATCTAACAACTGTCTTGGGGATGTCTCCTTCTTTTATCTTCAATTGATGGTATCCTGACTACAAACCACACTACAACAAATTTGAGATTATACGACCTTTATTTAATGTCTATTTCTCGAAAACCGTCGTGATAAGGAAAAAAACGCGATGAGTTACGCCTGTGAAGACAAAAACCGTCATGGTATTGGCTGGAGCTACCAC
Source organism: Artocarpus hirsutus (assembly GCA_946598075.1). NCBI lineage: Eukaryota > Viridiplantae > Streptophyta > Magnoliopsida > Rosales > Moraceae > Artocarpus > Artocarpus hirsutus. The sequence continues at coordinate 11,797 of CAMOHE010029993.1, read as the reverse complement.
GACGGTTTCTATAAAAACCTTCGTGAAAGGTGCAAGGCCTTCCATGACAGTTTTTGTAAAAAGGCCTTTCACGACGGTTTTTAGTAAAAATTGTCATGAAAGGTACCGAGGCTACCACGACGGTTTTTAGTAAAAACTATCGTGAAATATTCTACATGTTTGAAATTTTTAATAGTTGCCAAAATTTAATCTTACACGAAGGTTAAATTTGGACAGGAAACTAAAATTTTCAAACCACGGGGCCTTTCACGATGGTTTTTAGTAAAAATCATCATAGAAGGCCTTTCACGATGATTTTTACTAAAAACCACCGTGAAAGGTGCAAGGCCTTCCACGACGGTTTTTGTAAAAAGGCCTTTCATGATGGTTTTTAGTAAAAATCATCGTGAAAGGTACCGAGGCTTCCACGACGGTTTTTAGTAAAAACCGTCGTGAAATGTTCTACATGTTTGAAATTTTTAGTAGTCGTCAAAATTTAATCTTTCATGAAGGTTAAATTTGGATGGGAAACTAAAATTTTCAAACCTCGTGGCCTTCCACAATGGTTTTTAGTAAAAATAATCGTGAAAGGCCTTCCACGACGGTTTTTAGTAAAAACCATCGTAGAAGGTCTTTCACAACAATTTTTACTAAAAACCGTCGTGAAAGGTGCAAGGCCTTCCACGACAATTTTTGTAAAAACCATCGTAGAAGGTGTAAGGCCTTCCACAATAGTTTTTGTAAAAACTGTCGTGGAAGGCCTTTCACAACGATTTTTAGTAAAAACCATCGTAAAAGGTACCGAAGCTTCTACAATGGTTTTTACTAAAAACTATCGTAAAATGTTCTACATGTTTGAAATTTTTATTAATCGCCAAAATTTAATCTTTCACGAAGGTTAAATTTGGGCCAGATGTTAAAAATTTCAAACCTCGAGGCCTTCCACGATAGTTTTTAGAAAAACCGTCATGGAAGGCCTTTCATGAGGGTTTTTACTAAAAATCATCATGAAAGGTACTGAGGCTTCCATGATGATTTTTAGTAAAAACCATCGTGAAATGTTCTATATGCTTGAAATTTTTAGTAGTCGTCAAAAGTTAATCTTTCACGAAGGTTAAATTTAGGCGGGATACTAAAAATTTCAAATCTCGAGACTTTTTACGATAGTTTTTAGTAAAAACCATCATGAAAGGCCTTCCACGATGGTTTTTACTAAAAACCATCATGAAAGGTGCAAGGCCTTCCACGACGATTTTTGTAAAAAGGCCTTTCATGATGGATTTTAGTAAAAACCGTTGTAAAAGGTACCGAGGCTTCCACGACGATTTTTTGTAAAAACCGTCATGAAATGTTCTATATGTTTGAAATTTAGTCGCCAAAATTTAATCTTTCATGAAGGTTAAATTTGGACGGGAAACTAAAATTTTCAAACCTCGGGGCCTTCCATGACAGTTTTTAGTAAAAACCGTCATGAAAGGTGCAAGACCTTCCACAACGGTTTTTGTAAAAACTGTCATGGAAGGCCTTTCACGATGGTTCTTACTAAAAACCGTCGTGAAAGGTACCAAGGCTTTCATGATGGTTTTTACTAAAAACCATCATAAAATGTTCTACATGTTTGAAATTTTTAGTAGTCGTCAAAATTTAATCTTTCACGAAGGTTAAATTTGGGCGGGATACTAAAAATTTTAAACCTCTGGGCCTTCCATGACGGTTTTTAGAAAAACCGTCGTGGAAGGCCTTTCACGACGATTTTTAGTAAAAACTGTCGTGGAAGGCCTTCTGCGACAGTTTTCATAAAAACAGTCATGGAAGACCTTTCACGATAGTTTTTACTAAAAACAGTCATGAAAGGTACCGAGGCTTCCATGACAGTTTTTAGTAAAAACCGTCGTGAAATGTTCTACATGTTTGAAATTTTTTGTAGTTGCCAAAATTTAATCTTTCACGAAGGTTAAATTTAGGTAGGATACTAAAAATTTCAAACCTCGGGACTTTTCACGATGGTTTTTATAAAATCCGTCGTGGAAGGTCCGAGGTTTGAAATTTTTAGTATTCTGCCCAATTTAACCTTTCACGATGGTTTTTATAAAAACCGTCGTAGAAGGTTTGCATATTTGAAATTTTTAGTAGCCCGTCAAAAATTAATCTTTCACGAAGGTTAAATTTAGGTGGGATACTAAAAATTTTAAACCTTGGGGCCTTCCATGATGGTTTTTATAAAAACCGTCGCGAAAGGTACCAAGGATTCCACGACGATTTTTTAGCAAAAACCGTCATGAAATGTCCTGCATGTTTGAAATTTTTAGTATCCCTCCAAAATTTAATCATGCGCCAATGACATGGCTTTCCCTATTTATTCAAAATTTCTCTAACTCAAACCCACTAACTCTCAAACCCCTTTCTCTCTCTAACTCCTCTCCCACGACCTAGCCACCGATGAACCCAACCCGCACAACATTCCACCGACTTTGACATTCCTCTATCACTCTCTCCATGATCTACCTAACAAACCCGATGCCATTCCCCACCGTTCATCCTCATCCCATCACGTTCTACCGACTCCACCATCGTTCGACTTGTCCTTTGTCGTTCCACCAACTCCATCGCCTTTGGTAAATTTCAAACCATTACTTTTAGTTTTAGTATTATTGTTAGTTCTAAACTTAGCATTATTTAGTTATTTTAGTGTTATTTACCTTTAGTTTTAGTTTTAATATTAGTTATTTTAAATTGTTTTTTGCCATTTAGTATATGTTGCTTGTATTTGATGTTTGAAAGAACTTTGAACAACATTTAGCATTTTGGTGTAAGAATAGGTTACTTTTTATGTGTTTGTGATGCCTAAGTATTATTGTGATACCTGCTATATGTTTGGAGATTTTTGGAGATTTTTTTTTAAGGGAATACAAATTTTTCACGACGGTCCACATGTTTGGAGATTTTTGGAGATTTTTTTTTAGGGGAATGCCAATTTTTCACGATGGTTTTTTAACATACCGTCGTGAAAAATTGGCATTCCATGATGGTTTCTTGAAAAACCGTTGTGGAATCGAAGGCTTCCTCGATGGTTTCTTAAGAAACTGTCGTGGAAGCCATCAATTCCATGACGGTTTTTTAAGAAACCGTCATGGAATCCTTAGTATTCCACGACAGTTTTTTAAAAAACCATCGTAGAATCCTTAGTATTCCAAGACAGTTTTTTGAAAAACCATCGTGAAAACTCCATGTCGTACCACAACTGAAGTTTTTACGATAGTTTTTTAACCGTCATAAAATTTTTCCACAACGTTTATAAACCGTCGTGAAATCCACAATTTGTAGTAGTGTCAATCTTTGAAAACATAAATGCACCCTTAAGTTGATCAAACAACTCATCAATGTGGGACAATGGGTACTTGTTTTTTATTGTCACCTTGTTTAGCTCCCTTAGTTGATGCAGAGTCTTATAGAACCATCCTTCTTCTTGACAAATAAGACTGGTGCTCCCCATCGTGAGTGGCTTGGTCAGATAAAGCCTTTATCAAGAAGCTCCTTTAGTTGAGAATGCAACTCTTTTAATTCCACTGGAGCCATCCTGTAAAGTGCCTTAGAAATCGGGTCGGTGCTTGGAGTGAGCTTGATTTTAAACTCGATACCTCCGTCTAGAGGTAGTCTTGATAGATCATCCAAAAATACCTCTGAAAATTCTTGAACTATCATAACATCATCAATCTTTTCTTTCTCTTCCTAACTTTTGTCTACAATGTTTGCCAAATAACTCATACAGCTGCTTGCAAACAACTTCCTTGCTTTCATGGCTGACAAAAACATGTTTGGCTTCTTTCTAGACTAGCCCACCATCACAAATCTTTGTTCACTTTCTAGATGAAAAATCACCTTTTGTTTTCGACATTCGATGGAAGCATTGTACTTACCTAGAAAATCCATCCAAAAAATTATGTCATAGTCATACATATCGATCACAATAAGATCAATAAAGAGTTCCCTTTCAGAAATCCATAGAGGAACTACACATAAATAATGCGTAGACATCACCACTTCCAATAGTGCTGTAGTGAATCCCTGTCTCATAGGTTCTAAATGTGCTCCTAACTTCTTAGCAAAGGATGATGAAACAAAAGAATCTATGGCACCCATGTCAAAAAGAGCATGTGCATTAAAAGAAAGACTTGAAATCTGACTTGTGACAACATTAGAGGCTTCAGCAACTACTTGTTCTTTCGTCATTGCATAGATGTAGACATTGGTAGGTCAGGCTTCAAGTCTTCCCTGATTAATCAGCGGTCCTACTAAGGTAGCTTGCATCTGATGGAGTTAAGAATGAGGAGCTCTCTACTGAGCTTGGACATTATTCTGGTTAAGGCAGTTTTTTGCAAAGTGGTCTTCATGTCTGCAAATGAAACACTAGTTTGTCCCCAAATGACATTCATCTGGATGTTTTCTCCCACATTTGGTGCATGGTTGAATCTACCTATTATTGTTGTTGTACTGTCCACCATTATGCTTCTTATTACCTTGGCCCTGTTGGTTTTAGAATTTGCCCTTCCTTTTGTTGTTCCTCCAGTTTTGGTTGTTGTTGTTATTGTTTCTGCCCTGAGGTCGGTTCTAAGCATTTGCATTATTCACCAATTGACCTAGTTGAGGCTGGTTTCTTCTTAGCTTTGACAGATGGAATTTTGCTCGTTGGGCCTTCAAGACAACCTATATTGGTTTTTGGGTGGGCTTGCCTCATCAACTATTGCTACAATCTCTAGCTTGAGGGCTTTGATCAATCTCCTATTACTATCATTGCTAACCATTCTTGGGCAAAGACATGCCAACTGGTCAAATTTTGTTGCCACATCGGCAATTGACATGTCTCCTTGGCGCAGGTTCTCAAACTTATCATAACGCTTCAGGGTAATGTTCATGTGGAAGAACTTCGTGTTGAATTCATGAACGAAATCACCCTATGTCATCTTGTCTACATTCTTGCTTTTTTCGGTTCTGTCCCACCAGATTCTGGCCTCCATGGTGAGGCAATACGAAGCATAGAGGACTTTCTCATTATCAGTGAAACCCATGAGCTTCAGAGTGGCTTTAATTGCCTTCAACCATCCTTGAGCAACCAAATTATCCTTAGAACCTTCAAAGTTTGTTGGCTTAACCCTCTTCCATCAAACTGGCAATAGTTATTGGTAGGCGGGTCTTGGTTCTAGTGTAGGAGCTACGACTTCTTCTCTTTTGGGCTAAGGAGGAGGAGGACATGGCATGTCATTTCTTGGTCTATCACCTCCTTGACCATTAGCTCTTAGTTTTTCGATCCCCCTTCTATGCTCTTCGAGTTACCTTAGTAATTCAGCAATAACTGTCATCAATCTTTCATTGGTCTGAGCACGAGTTCGGATTCCTCTATGGTAGTTCATCTTTGATTTCCTAAAAGAATTAGGAGCTTAAGGGTAATCTTCCAATTTAGGAGACAGGATATCACTACTAAATTATGCATTAGGGCATTTATCATTAAACAACTAAATCTTATACTTGTCATCAAACTTACATTCATAACTATTAACATAGAATATACTTACTTTGAGTACGCGAACTAACGTGTGATGATATGAATTGAAAACCAAAACTCACTCTGATACCAAAGCCTATAATACCCCCTTACAGACGTTATAGATGTCATTACATTCCTTGTTAACAATATTTGAGATAAAGCATTCAAATAAAGTAAGGTTTATTAGATATATCCTAGGATCCATGCATACATTTTTTTAACATTTATTTCAGAACTCCTTTTATATTTATTTAAATAGTTTATAAATGCTAAATTAATTAAAGCATAAGTCAAATAAAATGTAAATCAAACTTTAAAATCTGTTTAAACAGTCCGGTAGGCCAAACTTTAAACATCGATAGGCCAAACATGGCTGGCAATCCAAACTTCAACCACCGGCAAGCCGTCCAAGGCTCTACAAAACTAGGGTTTCAAAACACTTAGATCGGCAAGCCAATACAGGGTAATCAACAGGCCAATACAAACATCAGTAATTCGATCAATGGTGATCGGAAGGCCGATCTTCTAGAAAATCAAGATAACATAAAACAAGTCTTTTTACTTAATAGTATAGAAATTTAACATACAAGGAAATAAAAACCATAGTTCAAAAACTTTAAAAAATGTCATTTCCTGGTCTTTCACCTCCTTGACCATTAGCTCTAAGTTCCTCAATCTCCCTTCTTTGCTCTACAAGTTGCTTTAGATATTCAGCAATAACTGTCATCAGTCTTTCATTGGTCTAAGGATAAGTAATTGGATTCCTCTATGGCTGTTCATCTTTGATTTCCTAAAAGAATTAGGAGCATAAGGGTAATCTTCCAATTTATGAGATGCACTAGGTTATTTATCATTAAACAACTAAATCTTATACTTGTCATCAAACTTACATTCATAACTATTAACTTAGAATATACTTACTTGGAGGACTTAGACTGATGTATGACAATATGAATTGAAAACGAAAACTTGCTCTGATACCAAAGGCCATAATGCCCTCTTATAGATGTCACAGATATCATTACATTCATCTTTGTTAACAACATTTGAGATAAACCATTCAAATAAAGTAAGGTTTATTAGACATATCCTAGGATCCATGCATACATTTATTTTAACATTTATTTCAAAACCCCTTTTATATTTATTTAAATAGTTTATCAATGCTAAATTAATTAAGCATAATTCAAATTAAATTTAAAGCAAACTTTAAAATCTGTTTAAATAGTCCGATAGGCCAAACTTCAGACATCGACAAGCCAAACATGGCTGGCAGTCCAAACTTCAACTACCAGCAAGCCGTCTAAGGCTCTACAAAACTGGGGTTTTAAAACACTTAGATCAACAGGCCGATACAGGGTAATCGATAGGCCGATACTAACATTAGTAATTTAATAAATGGTGATTGGAAGGCCGATCTTCTAGAAAATTAAGATAACATAAAACAAGTCTTTTTACTTAATAGTGCAAAAATTTAACATACAAGGAAATAAAAACCATAGTTCAAAAACTTTAAAAAATGTCATTTCCTGGTCTTTCACCTCCTTGACCATTAGCTCTAAGTTCCTCAATCTCCCTTCTTTGCTCTACAAGTTGCTTTAGATATTCAGCAATAACTGTCATCAGTCTTTCATTGGTCTAAGGATAAGTAATTGGATTCCTCTATGGCTGTTCATCTTTGATTTCCTAAAAGAATTAGGAGCATAAGGGTAATCTTCCAATTTATGATGTAGGATATCACTACTAAATTATGCACTAGGGCATTTATCATTAAACAACTAAATCTTATGCTTATCATAAAACTTACATTCATAACTATTAGCTTAAAATATACTTACTTGGAGGACTTAGACTGACTTGTGACTTAGACATATCCTAGGATCCATGCATACATTTTTTTTAACACTTATCTCAGAACCCCTTTTATATTTATTTAAATAGTTTATCAATGCCAAATTAATTAAACCATAATTCAAATAAAATTTAAAACAAGCATTAAAATCTATTTAAATAGTTCGGTAAGCCGAACTTCGGACCTCGACAGGCCAAACATAGCCGGCAATCCAAACTTCAACCATCAGCAAGCCATCTAAGGCTCTACAAAACCAAGGTTTTAAAACACTTAGATCGGCAGGTTGATATAGGGTAATCAGCAAGCCAACACTAACATCGGCAGTCTGATACTAACATCGGCAATCCGATCAATGGTGATCAAAAGGCCGATCTTCTACAAAATCAAGATAACGTAAAACAAGTCTTTTTACTTAATAGTGTGGAAATTTAACATACAAAGAAATATAAAACATATTTCAGAAACTTTAAAAAAAAATTTGTCTTGGTGCTATTCCGTTTCAATCCCTCGTTCTTTACTCACACGTCCGTCCTTGCCCTCCACCTATTCCATTATCCTCTTACCTTTATCTACAATATGATTATAAACTAAGTAAGCAAAAGCTTAGAAAGTATACTTTCCTATCTCACAACTTAAAACATTTTATGAACATCTTCATGGAACATCATAATCATAATTATCATTAACATAGCAATGCACTTGGCATAGTTTCACATAGAACATATCTTTCATAATCATTATCATTATCCATATAAACTTCATTCATTTTACCTTTCGAGGCCCCAATGTTGTACCATTATCATCATTGTAGGAGCGTTGCTAAGAGAGGAGAGGGGTAGCTAATCCAAAACTAAGCATGACAAGTCTAACTTTGGATATCATAAACATAGACATAAACATAGGGTGTGCAACACTTATTTAGGTGATACATATATACATATATACTTTTGATTTTTTGAAATACCTCATCATCAAAACATACATTAAAGCTTTTTATGCATCAAAAACTTTCATGATAAAACATTAAATGAAACCATCATAGAAATCAACATAAAAATCAACTTGAACATACTTTCAAGCTTTTTTATAAACCTTATCATGTTGCATGTGAGAATGTACTTACTTAACTTGCTTATTTATCCTTATCTTTGCTGACGTCGCCGCGGTCTCGAAGTGCTCACTTCTTCATGTGTTCATGTCATACATCCATATACAAATAAAAATAAATTTCATTCTCATGAAATCATCCAAAACCATATGATATTATCCATACTTCCATCTCAAGAAATACAAGAACACAAATACACTTTACCAACTTATAAATATTTATGCAAAACTGCAATACTAATACCTGCCTGACCCTTATGCATTCATAATTTAATAACTCATAATGCACATAAAATTAAGGCATGAAATTTTGTAGGGACATAATTAACATATATATGAATTAGCTTGATTTTTCTTTAGCCATAAAAATTCCATTAGACAATTAAAAGAAGCCACTCCACACACAACACAAATACTGCCAGCAACAACAAAACAATGAGCAGCTCTAGCATACGCTCATAAAATAAATTATCTATATGCCAAAATAATTTCATAAAAATCCTACATACAATAGACCCTAAAGCTATAAAATATCCAAAATTTAACCTTAAATAAATTCAAAACATGTATTAGAATTCAGAGACAAAATAAACCTTAAACACATAAGATAGTGAGCACTATAGGTTCATCATTCTAGAATAATTAAAATAAATTTACTTTGACTCTAAAATTTTTATGACAACCTAATAACATATAAATGTAGTACCACAAAAAGTTTCCTTATCAAATAAATTCGTTTAGCCATACAAAATGATCACACAAAAAAGAAGTCTAGAATTCACTAGATATACAACCATAAAACCTAATCTTGAAGAAAATTCAAGAACACATAAAATATTCATTAAATTACTACAAAATTTCCAGTCCATCACTTAACATATACATAAACTTATCTACAAAATTTTGTGAAAAGCAACCTTCATTTGCCTTATGAACAAGGACTACCTTTTTGTGAAACATTATCAATCAGCAACAATTACAACATGAGTTACAGAGCATAAAAATTCAATATCTCAATATAGAAAACTCCAAATGGTGTGAAATTTTGAGGGACATCATATAACACATACATAAATATCATATTAAAATTTTAGAGCAAATGGAAATTCGTAGACAAAGATATGGGGGTTGGATTAAAGGGAAAATACAATTACTATAATAACCTAGAATGCATTCTTACCTCGAAACGATTCCCCTCTAATTTTCATTGAATTTGCCCAAGGAAAGAATCAATATTTCTCTCAAATTTTTGTAGAGAATAAGGGAGAGAAGGGGAAGAAAATGTGAAGAAAGAAGGAGAGGGTGTTTGAGAGAATTTTAGAGAGAGAGAGGGAAAGAAAATGATAGAGAGAGAGAGAAAAAAATTTACGTGAATGATGTTATAAGATGGGCTAATGATCTCTTTAATATTAGAAAATATTTTATTTTTTTGAAAAAGATGCTTACACGTTGGGGAATGGAGGAAAATAAGGAAAAAAAATCAATGATTTGCAATAACTACCAAATTTTATCTTTTCAAAATGGGAAATCTTATCACAAAATCAAATCATCTTTTTTTCAAACCTTCCCTAATCTAGATAAGGAAAGAGATAAGAATATACCAATTATTTAGAATTTTCATGATAAATTAAATTACTAATCAATGCCACAATTTTAGAATTATTTGTTGATTTTTTGTTAGTAGCATTCAGCTTGCTGATGGCTTAATTCGGCCTACTGAAGTTGTGAGTTCGGCCTGCCTATTAAATCCATCGGCATGCTGTTCTGGAAAACAAATGTAGCTTGTTGCATAGCCACTTGAAAAGTTATAAAAATAAAACATTAAATATTTAGCTTGCACACACTATAAATGACATAAACACATTGAGCACATCAATTCCACATGATCATCACCTGTCATAATCCTTAAATAAATGGTCAGTAACATTATTACATAAAAAAAATACTTACTATTGTTAAAAGTCTATCATTAACCATTACATGAAAAATGGAGGGTGTGACAATATGAGCGACCATAATGTGAAATGTGTCTCCACAAGTCAAGATGTCTTATGGACAATATAGGTAGGGCCAATATTGCGCAGGCCTAATGGCCAAAATGCTTGCTCATATGCTTCTAGTTGCACGCAATTTTCCTCATACAGGGCACATGACATGCCAAAGTAAGGCCTTGTGGTGCAACATAGGCACCCAGGCTGCCCAATATGAGTCGGTTAGGGTTCACTCACACTCATAGGGTTCGATGATCAGCGAGACATGAAGAGAGCAACATAAGTTGAGCAGTCGACCTAGTATAGGGTTATAGAGTTGGATAAGAGTTGCTTAGGCAGCACATGCTTACGAGGTTGTGTTATGTTAGCCTGGGGACTTAGTCTAAGGACTTAGAGAACCCTTAGGGTCTTAGTGTGCAAGAATTGATAGATTGAACAGGTGACATGCCCGTTGGCCTTAAGGTACAAAGTCATAGGTGTTATTAAGAGGCAGATGCTCTTGGGCCAACAGCTATGTCGTAAGCATCAAGGGAAGAACTATAAACTTATTGGTGGGCAAGTTTTGGAGACATAGGGCCTCAGCATGTAGAAGCAGCCATGATGCTTGTATGTAAGACTTGGTGGTGATCGAAGTTCATAGACATAAGACAAGATGAATGTGAGCAAGAGCATATAAGCCTATTAAAAGTCTTGATTGTTGGAAAGGTTGGCCTTAACTTGAGGAGTTTTGGTGCTAGACGATCATATTCCATACACTCAAAATCTCAAACTATGACACATGCCTTTCAAAGCTCTTAGCCATCAAAGACTTTGTAAAAGAAATGACAAGGTTATCCTTGAACTTATGTAACACCCCGAAGTTAATTAAGTGTAATTAGGATGCTAAATGGTGGATTAGTGTCCCATGAAGAGTATTTTAAATTTAATTTGAATGTTTTGTGAAAATTTAGTAACCTTGCATTAATTTACTCTTTTAATGATTTTTAATTAATCTAAATTGTTTTAATTGTTAATTTAAATTTTAACAAAGTAATTTGATTTAAAGACAGTGCACTGTTGCACATAATTTTGTGCAACCATTTTTCTCCATTTTCCTCTATTTATTTCACTCTTTCTCTTTCTTCTCTCATTCCTCACACGTTCACTCTCTCTCTCCTCTCCCATTTACTCTCTCTCGGTTTACTCTCTCTCCCTTTTTCTCTCTCTAAATTTTGAAACAAAATTTGTTTTCAAGCTTCGGGTTAGAAGATTGAAGGCTCGGGAACAAGATTCAACAACAAAAACATCGTTTTCAAGCTTCGATTCGAGGTTAGTTTTTAAAATTCA